>JAUZNJ010027756.1:0-16569 GCA_034780135.1 Jordanella pulchra | reverse complement strand
TGGTAATTGTCTTTGTTAAATTACTTTGGACCTCAAATTGAAAGATACTGCTGATTTAAGTTTTGAACATTTCCATTAATTTCTGAAGATATTCACTCAGCTATACAAAACATGAAGGAGTACCAATAATGGTGAGCAGGACTGCACAAGTAAAGTTTTTGCAAATTTCTGATTTGCAAAATAGCAACATCTCAGCCAGATTTGACAAAGGGTGTTTTAGTAGCAATGATAAAGTAATGCCACATACTATCTTTTAAATCCTAGTTTATTCATAAACATACATAAGCTTTGATCCTAAACAGACATGTCTGAATGCACTCCATGAGCTGTTCTCTTAATTTTGGAACAATTTTTTGTGACCCTTAATTACAAATAAAGAATGGTACAAATCTGACCTGTAGGTAAGTTATACAGATGTACAAAAATGTTTAAGGTGGTGTAACTTCTTTAAAGTTTTCCCTAACAAATAGAATCTTCATAAGGTAAACATTTATATTTGCAACTAAAAATATACTCAGACGTTGGATTCACATCAATTAACATTGAATATTCATATTCCTATTTCTAAAAAGGTATTAGCTGCCTCTAAACACGTTTCCTCCAGGAATGCATTTAGCTTCAACCGTTTCCCATCGACTATTCTCTGCCCCTGAGGAAGAACAGTATGATGCTGGCTCCTCCATGTTCCATGCAGGGGACGGGGAATTCAGGGTGGCATGTTGCAATTTGTATACGTATAATAATGACATATAACAGAAAATAATGTGAAAATGCATTTAGGTTTTCAAAAAATATATATTTTTGTGGTCCTTCCTTCCTTGCACCTCTTAATTTTTAACCCAGTGTTAAAAAAAAAAAATCTATTTTTACAGTATAAGGTATATCCTCCTCTACTGTTTTTGTGTCCTCTAATTTGTGTAGGTAGGTTCCTTTGAAGATAATTGTGGGTAAATCATATAATCGCTCACTGCTCTTCAGCTCCTCGGAGGAAAAAATAAGAAGTCCTTTGCCCTTTGAGGCATTTTTTTCTGGCGCCGTCAGGAAATCAATGACTATGCATCAAGCCAAAATGTGAATCTCTAAAAAGTGATGAGGAGAGAGTGAAAAGGCCGACTTAGAGAGGAGGGAAGAAAGAAATGAACATGTTTGGAGCTCCATTGCCTTTATTCCAGGTGTCTCTGGCCGCATGATTTCCTCCACACTCTGCAATCAGCTCTCTTAATGAAATAAGTAATTAGCATTATAATTGTGTCACACTTTGATTTGACAGAAATCATTTTACATTTCTAATACTATGCTAATTTAATCTGTTCTGACCTTTTGTGATTAAGCTTTAAAGGGGATTTTTCTGCTTTGTTCACATTCCCGTGTTTGTGTGTTAAGATTTTAATACACAAGAAAGGTTTATTTAAGGACTGAAAGGGAAACACTTGTTGGGTTTTTCAGCTTCGTATGGGTTAGATATTTTTGGATCAAACCAACTTCATTGTATAACTTTAAATTGTCTTAGTATATTTGAACATTTACAAAGTAAACAAATATTTTGATACACAATAATAAAAAAGAACATTAAATTCTGTTAAAATGCTTTTTTAAGTTATTTTATCTGTTTTAGGTCAGTCAGAATTATTAAAACAATATTATTAATATGTTATTGATGATTATTAAGGGAAATTCAATATTTTCTTCAAATTCGGTTCTACAACCTTTTAATTGTATGACTTGAATCATACTTTGTGACACATGCTTCTAAGATTAGTCTGCCATCTCCTTCAAATACCTTAAATACTACAACACAGCATCCACAGGGTGACATAGAGGGGATATAGACAGAAAAACAAACAGACAAAATATGAATAGACATTTATGGCATCGAAAGTTATATAGGATTGTGTAACTATAAAAATAAATGAAAAGATAACATTGTAACTGTAACTCTGTCTGTCTGTCTGTCTGTCTGTCTGTCTGTCTGTCTGTCTGTCTGTCTGTCTATCTATCTATCCTGTCCTTCTCTTTCTGATTTTATTTTAAGCATGTAGAGGATGTTAAAGTAGAACCGTCTAATGTTTTCCCGTATTGTCACTGAGCTCCCTGGCTCCAAAGTCCAGTTCTCCTGGCTGAAAGTCAAAAGCCTTATTTTAGCAAATGGTGTCGCCTGGTTTGGGCAAATTCACCAAATCTGAAACAAACTGCCCATATTGATCAGTATATAAACAATCATTCTTTTATTATGATTTATCGTGACATAATGGCTGCTTTGCCCTCCAGAAAGAGAGGAATAAGTACATTTTTTGCATAGTAACCAAAGGTCAAATAGTCTGAGAGAGATGCAGGAATCGGAGAGGAAGTAATCGGAGGAGCAGGCAGGCGTTGGGAAGACTGACAGAATATGTGCCAGCCAGTAACAAGACAGCATATTGCTAGGCTTCTTGTTTTCTTGTATGACGACCCCAAAGCCTCCAGGGTGCTCTGACACCATTACCACACTCTTCACCCCCCTGTATAGAATGGTTGTGTCATCACTGCCTCGGTGTGGTCCTGCCCATTCCAGACATGACACTACTGCTGTTTAGAGTATCATTTATGGTTTCAGGCATGAGCTTATTAGTTCAATCAGACTCAGTGTGGATACTAAGTGAGTTAAAGTTAAAATCAAGTGTTGCTTTGCTGCATTCAAAAGCCAACTTTGCCAAATCTCCGAGTCTGTTAAGTGTAAAATTTGATTTCTCATAGCTTTGAGCAAGTGTGGGTGTTTACATGTGGTAAGAATAATGTTTCAAACTGTTCTGTTATGAGTGTTGCTTTGCTTTCACACCTTGGTACTGTAAGTAAGTTTACATGTATGTCATGTTAATATCAACTTAACCAACTACTAAAAGATAGTAATGTTATCGGTGTCATTGTGTGAGGAAACAGCACTTTTATCTTTGTGGGTCAGTCTTTATTGTTAAAGCATTAGCTAATTAACCACATTGGTGAAATGAATGGCTACACCCAAGCTTCAATAGTGATGCTTACATACAACCAAGAAATGGTGAAAACAGAACTTGTTTGACAGCACATAGTAGAGTCAATCTGGAAAGGGAAACAAAGTCATTTACAAGAACTCCAATGAAACATAATAAATAGAAAAATCATCAAATCAAATCAAATGTTGCAAATTTGAATTACTTGATGATTTATTTACTTTAATCTACTTTATTTACTTTGTGTAACTACCATATAATTGAATAACATTTCAATAGACTTACTTAGGAATATCAAACTCTTTTGTTGTGTTTTAATCAATCATAATTTAAATGTCAGTAATTTTTGTTTTCTGTATATCTATGTGTTAAATTTAAATATTAATGTTTATATTTCACATATATTTGCATGCAAGCATAAAAATACAAATATAAAGATAATAGAAATGTATTGTTTTAACCTTTGAATATCTGTTTTTTGTGTTTCATAATTAAAACTATATAATTGAGCCCAGTAATTGACTATAAAACACTAATCATGTTGCAAATGTCAGTTTCTTTTATGATTACCCTCTGACACTACCTGTTGCAATACAACAAATCTGATCCTATACTCTGTTCACAGATGACCAAATCAAGACAGAGAACGAGGAGAGGACAACAGCAGATATCCAGCAAAAGGAGACAGACAGAGGAGATGGTAATGATAACAATGAGGAAGACTAGAATACACCACACGCAACAGAAAGTAGTTTTCCAACTGAAGTCAGTGATTTGGAGACTGCAGGCTGGGGTTGTTATTTTGATGCAAGGTGACAAAAAGCTCAAAGCCTTTCTTTTTTTCGGTTAGATTCCCCAGATTCCTCTCTGAGTGTAAGGGCTAAGCCCCCTAGTGTTTACAGCCCTAAGAAACGCCTCTGTTTGTCATTCATTTAGGAGGTAACAAGAAGACCTAGAAGAATATCTAAAGCTCTTCAAACATTGCTTGTTCTTATTAGGACCAATGAATGTGATTAACAAGCTAAAAAGACACAGAGAAATGAATTAATAAGTGGTCTTAAAGGCTGGTTCTAATAGGGTTTTAATTGGAGTCCCACATCACTGTAAACTGAAGTCAAAATAAAGTGAAGATGGGTGTTTGGAGAGAGTTAGTTTGTTTTGTTTTAGTTATTTTGTTTGTTTGTTTTTTTACCCTTTACATCTGTTTAGATATGCCTAAGTAAAACTGAGATTGAAATTGACTTCACTGTGAAAACCTGATGGGATACAGTGCCCAGAATAAGTACTAACCTGACTTAACGGTTCTTATCAGAGAGGCTGATATATTAATCACATGACGACGCAGTGTGGCAATAAAATACCGGCATTGTTAGACGTTACAAGGGTATGTTTTTATGAATGGATGTCTAGTTTGTAAAGTTAAATATTTCTTACCAGTTTCTGAGAAAGAAAAGAATTAATTTGCTGAGATTGATTTTCTGAATTATTCTTTTTTTTTTATTACTAAACAAGAGCTGCACGTGTCTGTTTGTTTCTTACTAATTTCTAGGTTATTCACTTATTGTGACCTATTTAATGGTATCAGCTTTGATGACTATTCTATGTTTCCCCAGAAACCTTCACTCCAAGTTGTCATTAGGCTCTGCATCTAACTAACTAGAAGTCTTTTGGACTTTGGTGTGAAATTCCTTTACATGGCAAACATCATTCCAGATCATTTGAGCCTTGAATAAGACTCTTTTCACAAGTCATGTGACATTTGTTTTGATGATGATTTTCTCTTGAAAAATCACATAACATAGTGTCAAAAATTGAACTTTTTACAAACATCTCCCTGGAAGCAATAGTTACACTCAGGAACTGCAGCTGACCTGCATAAAGTTATGATCAAAGACAACCAGTGGCAGATTTTTTATGGCCTTTTTTGTTTGGGAAAAACAAACCGTGGGATACCACAATTATATTGTATTTGCATGGAAAGTAAATAACCTTTAGTGTCGATCTACAGAAAGAAAAACATTGTTGCACACTACAGCGCTGCTCTGAAGTTGGTGTCTGATTTGTGCCATGAGTTACACCAAAATGGACAAGTTTTTTTTCTGAATGGTAGAGTTCAGATTACTTTTGATCAATCTAATATATTTGAACTGCTTTGACCTCCTCAAGATCACATTACACTGGATAGAGAAGAAAACAGCATTTAAGATTTATGAAGCAATTAGTCCATTTGTAAAACCACGGTAAGGGGGCCTTTTCCATGCTTTCTTGGTCTTCAAACCACCAGAGATTAAGCAGAACATGTCAATTAATACTGGCTAAATGAGTTATTGTTAACTTATTACTGATTATGTGACGGAGAGTAAGACCTGAACCACTTAAACAAAGTTTTTACCTTATTAAACAAACTGTAAGGATGATATGTTCAAGGTAATGTATATGTGGGGAAAGGTTATATTTTTTTTGTCCATTGACTTTTTGAGAAATAATATCCACCCCATCTGTTTTTATTTAGATTTTTTCACTTTGCAAAATAGGCTTTGTGGGGGTCGTGTCTAACAGTTTTGCTCATGACCCCCCACTGTCTCCTTTATCAAATATACATGTTTAAATAAGCAAACAAAGCTGTGATGGCTCATCATACTTAAAAAAAAAGCCCATAAATATATGTACATTCACGAGTAGAATGAATGTGATGGAATCCGTCAGGCAGCATATTCACAGCAGTGACAGTGTGTTAAACATCTGGTATGTGAGCGATCAGGAAAAACAAGTGTGTCTTTGAGAAAACAAGCATTTAATGGAAAAGATGCTTAAGAAATAAAAACAAAAATCTTATGCAAAGGAATTTTATTTATTTTAAAATAATAAATAAATGGCAATTTTTTGCTCTTCTTGGGATTTTTAAAAAGCCGTTTTCCTTCTTTGTACATGTGAGCCTTTTCATTGTCATCAAATTCATTATTTGTTGCTGTGAGGATAAAAGAGCTTAAATAGCCTGTTATTCTACCCAGCGCTCAGTCACACTGCAGCTTCATGAGAAAGGAGAATAATGCCTGAGAACCATCCTCCTCTGTGCTGCTTTCTTCTTTCCCCTCCCTCTCCCCCTGCAGTATGTGTGAGTGCTATCCATCTGTCAGTTGTCAGTGCCAGGGAGTGATACAGAGAGCTGTCACTTCTCATCAGCCTGCATTGGAGAGGCCTTTTGCAGCTGCCCTGGCTGACTCAAGGCCAAAGGAAATGTAGACAGGGAGGACTGAGCTGAGGAGAAGCAGGAAAGAAAGAGGGGAAAGTCGAGGGGGCAATTAAAAACAGAGACTATTAAAGAACATTTGGAGAAAAACTGGAACCAGCATAAAAGACATAACAGACTGTAAATATTACCTCACTGTTTTGTTTCTGGTGCTGTGTCACTTGGTTATTACTATTATTGCCCTCTACTGGTGACCGCCAGGAACTGCAGCAACAGCTGCAAGGCAATCTTGTTTTCATCAGCCAGTCGGAGGGCACCAAAGTTACTCCAAACATTCCTATAGAAATGAACTGAAAGACAGTGGTGATATGTGATATGTAGTTGGTTCAACAAGAATTAAACGTACCAAGGTTTGTATTTACTGTGCTGTTGTGTGACTCAGAACAGAACTTCTCCCTCCAGGTCGGAGGTCAGTCTCTGCTTCAAGCAGAGGAGTTATTGTATCTCGTCTCATTTTTTACTGATGGTTGGATGGAGCGGGGGCAGATTGACAGATTGGGGTCTCATCCGCAGTAAAGCAGGCAGGACTCCCGACTGCCACGCTGAGAAATAGCTAAATCAAACAAAACTTTTAAAGTACTGGTCTATTTACATTTCAGACCTCACCTATGGAGATGAGAAAAAGCACAGAGAAAGAACAAAATTGAAGAATTAAGTTCCTCCAGATGTTGGTCAAGCTTAGCCTGAGAAATGAACAGAAAGGTATCGTAAATGCAGGTTTTTACAATCATTTATCCAATCTTTTCTGGTTCGTGTAAATTCCATTTAACTTTCGTTGACTTACTCTGGTTCCTTCAGAACCGACATGTTGACATTTTTAATTTAGGTCACAGGTTGACTTGTTGCTCTTCCTTAAATCATTGTCTTGCTACGTGGGACTGGATTCTCCTTCATGATATAGTGCTGAAGAGAAGAATTTATGGTTCCAACAGTTACGATGTTTTCAGACCACCATGTTAACAATATCATATTTTATGTCCAATGTGTTTTTCTTTTACTGGATGCTATTTCTGCAAAATGCTAACAGACACTCATCTTCCAAATGGTTTAGTTATAGCAGCGTTAGGTTAAAGGATATTTTCCTGTTGCATCTATAATCTGATGAAGTGGAGTTCAAAATGTTCCACAAACTCTTGAAATTGAGCAAAAAAAAAACATCAAATACCATTTTTTTTGTTTTGATTCTTGTTCAGTTTTGACATCAGAGATAAAAATGATAGGAGATAACTTTTCACCCACCACAGTAAAGGTCAGCGTAAAAATATCTTCCAAGAGTTTCTACCCCAAGTTTACATACAGTGTAGCTGAAGCATAGTTTTTACGTTTATTTAAAAAAATAACACTTTATGCACACAATATAGTAGGCAATAGTATTAAAATCATATAATTTCCACTGGTTAGCTGCAGGGAAAGCTGCATGAGTCGGTTGTCATTTAAGATTTCTAAGAAAATCCGTCTGTTTTGTTCTAATATAGCAATAAAATACTTAAAAGATTTTGGTTCATTAACATTTTTGATACACACCTGTTTAAAAAAAGTACTAAAAATGAAACTAAGTGATAGAAATTTGAATTATTGTTAATTGAATTGCAAGATTAAGAATTTTATTGGGCGTATTTGGGTAAATGTTTTACAGTATATGTAAAGAGCTTTGCAAAAGTGTTTCCGGCTCCTTGGACATGTTGTCAAATTCAGATTGTTTTAATGTTTTTTTGTTTTTTTTTATCACAGAAAGCTTTTACCACCTGAAAGCTCTTCCACCTCCAACAGGTTTTCTCCAGTCAAGGCACTGCTGAGGACACACACACACACACCCACACACACTGCTGCTGCTACTACCACCATGCTTCACAGTGAGGACGTTGTGTTCAGAATGATGTAGTGTTAGTTTGCCCACCAGTTACGAAAGACAAACAGTTTCACTTTCTGTTCTTAATGTGAGCAATTAAAAATATTGTGAACTTTTTACCACGAGTGTCAGGAAAAGTGCCTATAAATAAAATGTATTATTATCATGCCTTTTTCTATTCTGCTCTTTTCTACGTTTGTCTTTTCTTTTCTTTAGTTGCATTGATTACCTTTATGTTTTTCAAAATAAAAGGGGTCTGAATACAAATGCACACCACATTTTTACAACAGTAAAACTTACTGAAAACAATAAATTCTTTCCTGTCCACTCTAAAAATGATGCATAGCTTTACTTTCCACATAGAACCCCAACAAAATGCATTACAAATGTGCACCTGTGACAAGACAAAATGGAAAAGGTCAAAATCTTGTAATACTTTTACTAACTATTGTATTTTGTGATGCAAGTCTGTATTACAGCACAAACTTCAGCACTGAATATTTCTTCTACTTTCCCCTCAAAGCCCCATTCTATGAAGCCACCTTCAGGAACATCGACATGACAAGCATGACGAGTCCTCAGCAGTGCCAAAGGATCCGAACGCCAAGCCTCAGGGGCCCTCTCTCTGAGAAACCCCTTTTTTAATCTTTCATCTTTCTGTTGAGTCCTTTCAAATAACTCTTAAGAAAGAAAGAGATAATCTACAGCTGCTGGAGCTTTTGATATTGATAGTTTTTTTGTCCAGCCAAAGATATTGATCTGCTGTTGCTCTGAGAAATGCTCCACTGATTTTCCGTGAGACAAAGGAAAAAGATGTGCACAAAATCTTTTAGTCGCAGAGCAGAGAAATTTATAAAGAAGAGTTAGGAGGCAGCAGCTGCAGCTTTCTTTGCCAACCTGACTCGCTATGTCCTTTAATTCTCTTTCATTCAAACAGGTATGAGTAATTCAGCAACATGATTGCCACTTTCAGCAACGCCATAATTCAGAATGAGGCCGTTATGCCGCACATTTCAGGAGGAAAAAAAAAATGTTCACGCTGCAGCAAATTGCCAGCTCAGCAGAGTTTATGAATCATTTGGCAACACGACAGGAACAGAATCAGAGCGCTGGAGTTTTACAGCCACCGTGATGAATACCTTACATCAGTGGGAGAAATGTCATTGTATTGTGCCATGCTTTACAAAAAAAAAAAAAAAAAGTGAGGTCTGGATCTGTTTAAACTTGTGCATTTGTGTCCTTTTTACAGCAAAGGGACAGATTTAATTCCTTTAACTTGTCATTAGGAGAAAAACGTTGATTGCACAATGGAAAGGGTTTAAAATAATAAGACCATCTGCTTTAGAATAGCTCCTGAAAAACTTGGCTTTACCCACACAATGCTGGATGCCAGTGGGCGACAAAATCTACTGGGGAAATGAGGGTTTGAATTACAGCACTAAAGAGATGTCTGCAAGCTGGCAGCCAAGCATAGATGCATTCTGTCTGCTGTTTTCTTCATGTGGATATCATAAACCACAAGATACGAGGAACAAATGTTTTGTTCACAAATACGAGATAACCTACATATGCTGCAGCGTTTTCAAAGCACAAAATGGACGTTTGCTGCTCTTTGCTTGAACAGTTGATAGGAAATCGAAATATCTCAATTACAGCCACATTAAGCAGAAAAAGGGTTAAATATGCAAAGTATTTACACAGAAAACTACTATTATTTGTTTGTAGTAGGGCCAGAATTACTAAACAGAACATAGAACATTAGGCCCTGATCCAGAAAGCAGTGACTTAATGAGAGTACTAAAGTTACCAACTAAAGCTTCTTGCAATATTTTGAATTTAATAGCTGGTGATAGTGATGCATAATTAATGAAATAAACTCTTACTTTTCCATTAGTTGTGATGCGTGTTTACAGCTCAGAACCAACTCCTTTTTAAGCTATTATCTCAATGTTTGTTGGAAAGCTGGAAAATCATGTAAATATCTTCATCACCACAAAGTTTCCCAGCATCTCAAACTTGAGGCCCTTGATGGCAAATATATTCCTTTAAAGTGACGTTCTGAGTTATCATGAGTGATAGTTTTTGAAAGAGAAAGGTATAATTTTATTGTTAGTTTTCTGAAAAGTAAAACATTCCTGGGATCTTATTTTAGCATATAATTAAACAAAAAGGCTTTGCATCTTAATTCACTTCATTTTGCAATATTTTTGTTGGCAGCATCTTTATATAACAGAAACCATCCTTCATAGAACAAAAAATGATGTAAACCCTCGGTACGCTTACATTAGTGGCCTGATGTGCAAAATCTGATCTTAAGGAGCTCCGTGTTTTCAACCAGTTGTCTGGATTTAAAGCATTTCAGTTGACCTGTTAAGTCTGTAAAAACTAAATGAGCGGATAAAATCAGTGATGGGTGAACTAGTAGGTCTAACATGTTTTGTAGTAAATTGTTGATGTTTAAAGTGCTATAAACAGAAGAGAAATCTATTGGTAATATGTATGTTCCAGGTGTTTGGTGAAGGTCTCTAGACACACAAGGGTTTGGTTTTTACTCTAATGTGTTGCTCTTTAGACAAACTGGACTAAGTTTAGTTTATCCAGCACCCTTGTTTGTCTCATATGTAGTTATCTCTCTTTTCATTTGCATCAAACTGAAGGGACAGTCCTTGTTTTTTCAGGTGGATCTTTTTGGGGATAATAATCACTACAGACTTCCTTTGCTGGTTAGCGATGGAATCAGAATCCAAAGGTTTTATCATGTGATTTGCCCACAATATATTACCTTCATTTATATATATTACCCTTCATTTTTACCCTTATAGCTTCCTCAGCTTTTTCCCAGAATACTTACTGACATCATTTTATATGTGTTCATTTTTTAAGAGATTTGGGAAGCATTGTTCCAACTCAGAATGAACAACAGGCTCAGAAAACATACAGGTAAATCTATAAATGTTAAATAGTAGTTGGCTCTTCCGTGTGTTGTGTTGGAAGATTTCTAGTCTAAGTATGGAGTATCACTTCTCTGTGTCTCAACGTTCCTCTGATCTCAGCGTGTGGATGTGTGCGCGGGTTTGTCTGACATTAGCAAGATAAATAAAAATCAAATGCTGCTTTGAGATGAGAAAAACATTGCACACCTTTAAGAAAGCTCTCTTCAAAGCCCCTCAACCAAAGCCAGAATTTCCTTCTTGAGGCATCGGTGAAATCAAAACAACCAACATCACATTAAGCTTCTGTTTAGTTACAAAGATGGGGGGGGGCATCTCAAAACGTACTTGCTGCTATCTTAGACCAAATGCATTATCAATAAAGTTTCAAACTACAAACACAAAGTTAAAATTTCTCAGTTTTGTTTGTTTGTTTTAAGTGTTCCAGACTATTTTTGTTCTGTTGATTGGTTACAAAAGGTTTGCAAAATGTGACAAATTACTTTTCTCTTCATTTCTGTCCTTATTTCTGCTGTTTGATATTATTTAGGTGATTCAAAACATGTTGTTTGTTTATTAATATCCCAGATAAAAGATAAAACCATGTGCAGCTAAGCTCATTGTTTAAAAGGTGTTCTATTGAAAGAAAACTGCACAAACATAGATTTTAAAAATGTTAATTACAACTAGATTAGAAATAGTGACTGTAGAGGCTTGTTGTTGGAGGAGATTGTTCGTCTGCTTTCTAAAGATTCTTCTACCCCCACAAAGGACAGAAACACGCAGAGAGAACCAGGAGGAGCGTTTGGCCTATATAGCTTCACCCGTGGGAAAGGCTGAGAATCTTTGATTCTCTTTGAGCAGGCATTTTGTCATGTTTTATATCATTCAACTAATAAAGCACAAGTTTTTGACTAAACACTTTGACTCCCTCTGGACTCTGCTTTAAATGGACATCTTCGATTTTTCTTAGACATTCTCCCTCATCTTACATCTGCTAATATCTGAACCAAAGTGTACTAAAAAACACATTTTCATTTGCTGTGCATCAGACATATTTGATGAGAGCACTGATTTAGAAAAGTATATGTCATTACTTCTTTCAACCGCTACTTCAAAATTTTGCTGTCAAAAGAGCAAGACAAAATATAATTTTAAGCAGGAGGTATTCAACACTGCTAGAGTTTTATTGCTGTTTTTTTTAAGGCAGTATCCAGAAAGAGGAACCTTAACATAGCTAAATAAGAAACATAACAAAGGTAAATAAAATTACGTTAAAAATGCAGGCAGGAAACTGTAAACTGTAATGTTTTTGGTCCTGAGTCCTTTACAGGAATTAATAAAACTAAAGCAAAATAAAAGCCGAATGTAGCAAGTAAAAATAAAACATGATAAAAGCAGGTTGCTAAGCAAATAAAACAGTTGGGTCTCAACCTTATAATAGTCCTACCTCATTTATTTAACATTTTAACATTGTCAAAGGCAGCTCTAAATAAATGGGCTTTTAACTTTGACTCAAAAGAACTCAGGCTTTCAGCAGTTTTACAGTCTCATGGAAGTTTGTTCCAGATAAGTGGAGCATAGGAACTACATAAATACTGCTTCTCCATGTTTGGTTCTAACTCTGTGTGTACAGAGAAGGCTTGAACTAGAAGATCTGAGTGGTCTGAGGGGTTGATACACTGACAACAAATCTGTTATGTATTGAGGTTCTGACCCATTCAGTGATTTATAGACTAACAGAAGGATTTTAAAGTCTATTCTCTGAGCTACAGGGAGCCAGTGGAAGGAGCTCAGAACCGAGCTGATGTGCTCTACTTTCATAGTTTTAGTGAGAACATGGCGTTTTGGAACAGCTGCAGCTGTCTAATGGACTTTTTAGAAAAAAACATGAAAACACAGTTGTAGTAATTAATCCACTAAAGATGAATGCATGAATGAGTTTTTCTGGATCTTCCTTGAACATTCGTCCTTCATAGCTCTGTAGTTTTCAGCTTTTGGTTCCAGGACTGAGTTACACAGGAACTAAATGGGCCTTTGTTATGTTCTAGTGAATGGAAAATGAAGTAAGCATCATGTAACAGTGTGCTACTCTTTAACACAGACTCACTAGAACTCAGAACCAACCTGTTTAAACTAGCAGACTCCACCTGACCTCAGCTGCATTGCCTAATCTAATATGTATTTAGATTTTTTTATTGCTTTTTATCTTCAATACTGTGAACATTTTATGTTTGACATAAGGTGACCACAAGTGTCAGGAAAGGTGCCTATTAATAACATGTATTATCATGATGCCTTTTCTATTCTATATTCTTCTCCAACAGATACAGAAACTCATTCTACTATCAACACAGTTGCTCTTTACTTCTGTTACAGTTTTGCAGTATTTTTTTTAAATATCTAGTTTTCCCACAAGTGATTTACCTTAGTATTAAGACAGACTTACAGAGACAGCAAAGCATATTATACAGCGGTAAAAGAATTTAACAGCCTGAAATCCAACAGTTTTGCCCCCCGGCTGTTTTTTTTCTCTTCCTCAGAGGCATTTTAAACTGTGAGATGTGAGGGGGATGGGAATTTCATTGTTAAGTGGGCCTGGATACAGCTAAGAGCCGAGAGCTGGTGTTTAACAGGACTATTAACAGCGAGATGGTAGATCAATACAGCAAGGTAGAGAGGAGGCCCCGTCTCTGTCACCATGATGTGTTATTAGTGCCTGACAGAGAGGCGATCTGGCTTCCTTCCAGTTCCAGGGCTTTGTCACATACTTTGCTCCACAGCAATTATACCAGAAGCCCCTCTTCCCTCTTTAAGCTCCAGATTCAAAGCCTGTAAATAACCATTTTATAAATTAGGACACACATTAACAAGTGTTGGAGCATGATTGGCTCCCCTAGCATAGCAAATAACACCTTTACCTCTGAGACATGTGCTCTCAGTTTTTCGAACAACTGCAGCATACAGCTGTGATGTCTCCAAGGTCTTGTATAATGCAGATAGACTATCTCTCCTGCATCCAAACTCACAGTCAAGGTTTTAATGTATTCTCCTACCTTTTAGGACCAAATGATGCTCTAACATACCCTAAGGTATCAAGACGCTTTCCATGAATGCTGTTCTGGATTAATACAGCAGGCTTTAAAAGAGGCTCTAATGTTTTTATTTCTAAGCTTAAGCCTGCTGTGCTGTTTGACTAGTTAAAAGATGTAACCACAGGCAAGAATAGATTTGAGCTTTTTTCACTGAATACACTGTAAACCTGAATATGTTACCAGAACTAAAACATTTCAGTTGTCTCAAAATTATTCAGTTGATAAACAATCACAACTTACCAGAAATTACTTTTCTTTTTTTAAGTTGTACTTCTTCATTTAGATTTTAGTTTAATTAAAATAGTTCATTATGCCAGCTCAAAACATTTCACTCGCTGCTTTTTAAAGCTTTCAATTAAATGAATGTAAACATTTTGATTTGCAAAGAGTTTTAAGTTTTATGTTCATTTTTTTAATTCACACAAAGATATGCCAAAGTTACTTGTTAACCCTATTTGCCAGCTATATCATTTTTAGTAGAAAATGTATTTTCTTTCGTTGCACAGTCCAGCATATTAACATTTTCACATCTAACCTAACCTGCAGTATTAAATAGTCCGAATTAAATCCATCTCCTCCATGGTCCACCAGTTAGCCAGCAGGGTCTCATTGTCTAAATCTGCACAAGTTCCTCCTGATTACAGTTGAGTTGTTCTTTATTTGTTTCCTTTTTTAGTTATGCTTAATGAATGGACTAAAAAATATCTAGATATGCTCTAAAAAGAAGAATTTATTTATTTATTTATTTTATTTAGCAGAAATTTTACAATATAATGAGTTATATTTACTCACCTTACAGTGTTAAATTCTTAGAGATTTCTGAAGGATACCAAGGGAGATCAAAGAATACCAATTAGTTTTGTCCAGGAATTTACATTTTTAAAGCATTTTATTACCTAATTGTTTGTTTCTAATAATTTCTATCAAGCCATCATTATTTCAACATATCTACCTATAAAGAGTTTAATGAATTGAATCGTTTCCTGACTCTCATTTGTTTTCTTCCTATTATTTTCTCCAAATTTAAAAAGAACACATCTTTATTTTCTACAAAGTGTGAGGAAAATGGAATTGACCTTTGAGAATCATTTGTTCTACTGGCCACATTTTCTTCTCTTAAATGCATGCAAGATGCTCCAATTACTGCTCTGCAAACTGAGAAAGCATTTATTTTGCATCAGAGCTTGAGGAAAAAGCTGCGTATTTTTATAGAGAATCAGACCCTTTATGTTTTTAGAATCTGTTTATTTCTCTGTTGTCCTGTGATTCTTTTTGTGATCTATAGATCCTTAGCTGCTCTTCCTCCTCCTCACTGCCTGTTATGTCCTCTCAGTCAGCTCATCTGTTTTTACTTAAAAGGCCTTAAAAAATAATTCATACCCCTGTAAATCATTCCCTTTTTGTTATGTTTATACCAACGCAAAGTACTGGATAATTATAATGTTGATTGCCCCTCAGAGTCACCTGTTTAATTAGTCTATATGTAATTAAAACTCAGTATAAATATAGCTATTTTGTGCAAAGGCTTGGAGAGAATAACTGTAAAGAAAAGCATAATTCAAGTAACAAAATGGACAGCAAAGAGGAAACATTTTAGAGGAGTCAAAAGTAGGACTATTAACAGCAAGCTTTTCTTAAAGTTTCTTCAGTTTATCATAGAGGATTGCATAACAGCAATCTAGCCAAGACATGTTTGGCCACCCAAAAAAGGCCAGGATGGGCAAATACACTGTTAGTCAGAGAAGCAGCCAAGAGGAGCAAAGTAACTCTTCCGATCAGATAAGACTGAGCTTGTGTCTAACATGTAAACTGTATGGTGGAAAAATGAAACTATGCGTCCTCTAAATCGACAGTAAAACGTGTTAAAGGAATGATCATTATCTGTGGTTGTTTGTGAAGCGAAATAGAAGAGAATCCTGGAAGAAAAACCTGTTCAAGGAAAACTTGAGACAGACGTAGAGCTTCACTTTCCAACAGGTTAACAACTCAAAAAACAGCCTCAACCAAAGATGGAATGGTTTAGAATAAAACTGTTCTAATTTTAGGATGAATCATTGAGAGTCCTGACATAAAGTTAATAAAGCTGTGCAGTACCAAGACTTAGTATGTTGCTACAGGTATAAAAGTTTACTCTAGATATGCAAATCCTAATACTACTAAAGCCTTTCATCTGGAATTTAAAAAAGTTCATTTTGCAAAGTATGACCTCAATGCGGCTAAAGATCAACACACATTTTTCTGATTTTCCAGATTTTAAGTAAGATTAAAAAAGAAAACCTTTTGTTTACATTATCTTCAGCTATTAAAGTAAAATAAACCACCACCCAAAATAAGACATTCAAACAGACAGTTCTGATGTGAAAAGAGGGAAAGCCAATGATGTTTCCAGGCCAACACAGAGACATAACGTCACCTTCTTAAAATAATTGCCTAAGTCATTTTTTTTCAAAAATGATTTTTTTGCCTAAATCATCTCTTC
>JAUZNJ010027755.1:0-16569 GCA_034780135.1 Jordanella pulchra | reverse complement strand
CACTTCCCCTTTAACGTTCTCATGGTGGCCTCACAAACGTCCGCAGTAAACACAAAGGACGCACCGCCCTAAAGGGCACGCCTCACATTTTGAGAGAAAAAAAAGACTTTTGTATGCGCCTTATGGTCGTGAAAATACGGTACTCTTATGGGTATTCAGAAGAAAATAGGAACAGTTAACATAGGTCAGACAGTCTAGTATGAGTTCAAACAAAGCATTTCTAGTTTTCTGGTTTGTTTTGAGGCTATCTCAGTTTTTAACATACATACATATTGCTCAACACAGACTTGCAGTGGTGTAGATCTCTGCAATAGACTAGCTTGAATAAATACACTGTTATATTATACAGCTACTTGAAGGCAACAGTGATGTAGGATGTAGAAGTTTGTTCCTATTTTCTAATGAGCACCCATAAGACTACTATTTGTTCAAATCCAGCTCTGTCCATCTAAGTAGTTGTGTCCTTAAACAAGGCACTTCATCTGCATTGCTTACCGATGGTGGTCGGAGGACCTGGTGGCACTTGTATACTTGTCATTATGGCATTGCGCCATAGGCCAGCCATATTGAGGCAATAATGTAGCTTTCTACTATCTATGGGTAAATGACTAAATGTAGTGTAAAGTACTTTGGAGTTACTTTAAATAAAAAAAGAAGGTAAACATAATTTAGCAGTTTAGCTGAATCTTATGCATAACAACATTGTCATTAAAGTATGAATGATGAAAATGAGCTAAAGGGGCACCAATATTATTTGCCTTCCAACATTTGGGTCCACATACACAACACTGTTAACACGCATATCGCTATTTGGAGGATAAGAGGACAAGGGAGATGACAAAGGGGTTTAAGTAATAAAATGATTGTTATGAACTTTATCTCGAGTCTTACTTGAGAAACAAATGGCTCTGTCATGCAGGGCACACCATCTATAATTCTTTGTCCTTTTTTTCCATAAACAGTTATTCTGCCTATGCCGGCCTTGGTGCCAGAAGATAAATAAGGGGAATTAATTTGTGTCAGGATGACAGGAAAGCGCTGCGCTGTTTGGCAGGAAAAACACAGCAGAGAGTGTTATTAATGACTCAACACAAGGACTGCAAGGACCATAGATGCTCAAAAAGAGGTCAGAAAAAGAGAGAAGAGAGACAGGGGGACAGGAAGGACAGACAAAAGGAATTGATACAAAAATGGTTAGATATTTTGTATAGGGGCAATTACACGAATAAAACTGATCTAGAACTTAGAACACCCACCACTCCTCTGTGCTTATTACAGTACTTGGCATAGTTTTCACTGTTAGTAGTGTTTTCCCAGCTTTTGTAGTGCAGCGGTATGATGAAAATATTGGGGCCATGGTGTTGACCAAGGAGGCAGCCAACAGATCTGATCTCACTTTAACATCTGAAGAGCACGACAATTTGTTTGGCCTTGGTGCTTTGAATATTTTTAAGTCATTGTTAGTAATTTTTATTTCTTAGCAAAGTTAAGCTACATTGTTTTGGGTTATTTATTTTATGCATGAAATTTTTTCCAACACTGTTTTGTTTTTAATATTAATTTATATACCTATTCTATGAAAATGTTCTAATCATATTTATTTAAACATGCTTTTCTGTTTAAAAAGCTTTTTATATACAGTATGTTTTTTAAAAGTAACCTGGAGTAGAAATAGCTTGCACAGTCCATGCTTTTCCTGTGATGTCTGTCTCAGGAATACCAGCAAATGAATTACATACATGAACAGACTGTGTACATGCTGTAAGCCACACAGTATCCAAATGCATGCTTCGGCCTTCATAGTCTTACTTTTCCGCAATGCCATGCCATCATCGCTCGAGTCATATGAAGTCTAGTTGGGCAACTTGCGTTGTGTTTTCCCACTGAACACCTGTCATTGAAGTGGTGAGAGCAGCTGAGATGCTGCTAGGCAAGGCAAGTTTATTTCTGTTGCACATTTCACTGGCAAGACAACTGAAAGTGCTGTATGACAAAAAGAAAAGTACATTGCAGTGACATAGAGCTAACATAAATAGTTAAATAATGATAACAAATAAAGAAAAGATGATAAATAAAATGATTAAGAATGTTGAACAAAAAGTTAGACTGGAAAGCTTAACTAATAATGATTAGATAGCACAGTCAAGGCCACTATAAACAAATGCGTTGAATATCAATTTAAAGCAGCTGAGGGTTTCAATGCTTTTACAGGTTTCTGGGAGTTTATACCAGATTTGTGGAGCAAAATAACTCAACACTGCTACACCATGTTTGGTTATGGTTCTAGGTATGCAAACCAGATTAGAGCCAGAAGAGCCCTGGGTGGTAGATATACTGACAGCAAATCTGTAATAAGCGGAGACATTTAGTGATTTCTAGACTAACTGAAGTATTTTAATGCCTGTTCTCTGAGAGACGGGGAGACAGTGCAAGGATTTCAGCATGCGGGTGATATGCTCTAATTTCTTTGTTTTGGGGGCAGCACCATTCTGGACAAACTGTAGCTTTTTGATAGTTTTGAAGGTTTTGAGCTGTGAAAAACACTTTTGCACTTCTCAGTTCTACTAAACATTAATGCAAAAACGTCATTTTTCCAGGTCCTGCTAAGACTTTACTCTTTCAATTCTGATGTTCCATAAAATGTTTATATTTTTTGTCCATCTATTTAAAAAAGTTTCCTAGGTGCACAGTGCAGAGTGACAGGCCACATGAATGGAGTGTGAGTGCTAAAATGACATAATTTGGCGGAGCTTTCAATCGTATCAAGCATCAAGTAGGAACTAATGTAAACCCCAAACCTTTCTCAGTCTTTCTTAAGTAACTTCATTTACAGAAGTAACCTGAGGTGAACAATCAGAAACAAAGTGTGTTACAAAAGTATTAATTAAATAAAGGCAAAAAGTATTGTTTGGCAAAACGATCTTAAAAGGACATATTTTTATGAAGTTATATAAACGCAATATTACTGTTTACCTCTGGTGGTCATAGAGTCGGGGAAGGCAAAGCTAAAAGAAAAGAAGTAAACATCCATCCATCTTCTCCCGCTTAATCCATCAGGGTTGCAGGTGGGCCGGTGCCTATCTCCAGCAGACTATGGGCGTAAGGCGGGGTACACCCAGGACAGGACCTCAGTCTGTCGCAGGGCAACACATAGACGCACAAGGACACACAATCATGTACACACACACTCACACCTAGGGACAATTGAGAGATGCCAATTAGCAGTCATGCTTTTGGACTGTGGAGAGAAGCCGGAGTACCCAGAGAGAACCCATACATGCAAGGGGAGAACATACAAACTCCATGCAGAAAGACCCCGGGCTGGGATCGGACCCAGAACCTTCTTGTTGCAAGGCAACAGCGCAAAAACACTACACCACCATAGAGCCCAGAAGCAAACATTTTGACAAAAATGAAAGGCATTGTATATTTTGTATAAAAGAAGTAAGAAACTGATCTGCTTGCTATGCCTATCGCCGTCACATTTTAAAGGTCAAATCTAAAGCACAGTTTTTGCAGCTTGGCTTGAAGACGAGAAAGGGGCACAACCCTCGGTCATTATCCTGAGGACATTTTGTGGCTTAAAGTGCTTTTTATGTTCAACAAATCGGTTAGGAAATAAGATGAACTGATTTGAAAATATTGCTTAGGTTTTTGTCATAAGACATTTAACTGATTAAACATTTGCAGCTCTTAGAGCTGCTTGTGGCTCTTGATTTTGAACTGGTTGGCCACCTCTGTTCTAATACCATATTTAGGTATTAAATATACAATTTAATTGTAAAATGCACAATTAAATAATGAAATGTTTCATTAGATAATTAAAAGTGCATTTCAATATTGAAAAATAATCTCTACCCAAACAAATTGATTTTAGTTAATAATTTGATTTCATCATATATCTATAAACTGACATAGAGGGAAATAAATATATGTATTTTTAGGGGGTTTTTGTTCTGCTGCATTATGATTTTTAAGGTCTCTCAGGCTGAAATGTTTGGGGAGCCCAGATCTAGGGGTTCCCATATTGGGCCCCAAGTAAGTAATTCTGTTTGTACGATCACACCATGGAAAAGTTTTGGAACCCATAACATAACCAAAGAATTATTTCATATTGTGCAGTGTGCCTTAAAAAAACAAAGAGGGGAAAACTACAAATTATATTTTAGTTTTTATCTTGATCTTTGTTTGTTTTTCAATTGAATGATGATTACGTTATGTTGCGTTAAATGTAAAAAAAAATGGTAATAATGCATGGTTGCATTAGGAAATTCTACCTTGTAGCTCTTTTATAAGCTTTTATTTATTTTTGTTTTGTTACATGCTTGGTTGTTTTTATAAATAAGGTCACAAGATAAAGAAGTACAAAAAGAAGTCATTATTAGTACTTTCACAGCACAAGGGAAACACACTTCACACTGGCTGTTTAACAACAACATTTACAGTTAATGTACCCATATCGTCAATAAAAAGTGGCACACAAAATCTAGGCTGACCAGGGATACATTTGGTGAACATCCAAGTAAAAAAGGCCTTTTGTGCTTTTGTTGAACCTTTAAACACACAATTGCAGCTAAATTACACCAAAAGTAAATGGATCGGTCCCTGATAACGACCTTCAGCAGTAATTTGCAAAAATGACCGACCTTGGACTGAACAGAGAAATCTCTCCATCAGTAGTGTTAAGGGTCCATTTGTTTGTCTGTACAAAACTCAGAGAAGACACTTGGTTTACATACTCAAGACTGCAGGGGTCTTGACAAACATGTGATTATTCCTCAGTAATTAGCTTGCTAGGATTCATGTAGTAAAAACAAGGGTGGTAATTATGAGGAAGAAGTCTCAGAATGGCTGTCTGCCTCTCTTCGAGAAAACATAACACACCAGGGGATATGACAATGAGATGAGAACAGGAGGGCAGCAAGGGAAGGAGGGATGGCATTTGTTGACTGTGTCCATGCTGTCAGAAAACAAAACAGTCTTTTAATTGGTATCTAAGGAGACTAAACATAGAATGTGGATGCAGTGAGTTAGAACTGAGTGTAAAAGCAGGAAATGGCTTGAGGAAGTTAACAGAGTAAATATCAAAGTTAAATATACTGTCACTTGTAAAGTGGCTCTTTATTAACACAGAGCTTGTAAAACATTTTAGAAATTTGTTTAAACTTAATTAATCATAGACCACATATTTTTTGTTTCTGTTCTACTTAGGAAGTTCTTATTTCATTTGTGTATGTTATTCACCGAGATCAAGGCTCCCTGTAGGATGTGTGGAGCATACATGTTCTCTTAAAGTCAGAGGTCAAGAGGGTCACTAGGGGAAGATGAAGATCCATCACAGGCTTGTCTTGTGCTGGCTGGACCACTCATCCACCCTGGACCCACAAGGCCCCATTTGCAGCAGTTGCTTGGCAACTGCTTGCTGTAATTAGTCCAGAGATGTAGCCTCAAGTCAAATATCCTTACTTCTAGGTCAGACTGCAGAAGGAGCACAGCCACACCTACACATCCTCTAGCTGCTTAACTGAATTTGTACTAAAGAACAAAGCATATTGTATGCATGGAAAGATTTTAAAGATCGCTTTATGACTACAAGATATTCTTTTGAGAGTTAGAAATACGCACCTACTTAGACTTTGTCTTTATATCCTTTATATCTCTATTTTAACAACTGTTTATGACTGAGCTCATTTGCCTTTATGAGTATAGAAGTAGAAATCAGTGTTAAGGCAGAGTAAAAATGCATTAAGTTACAAGGCCTGAAGTTTATTATTTGGCCACCAGCCAAATCTGGAAATATGTGGATTGTGAAATCCACCTGCCACAGAGGTTTTTACCCACCCAAATTTTTTTTACGCTTAAAATCAAGATGAACGACTCAAGAAATGCTTTAAAATAGCTCTTGAAATTGTACAGAATACATATTGATGTGCCGTTGAGTTATTTACCAACTCAATCTCACTTGTGATTAGACCTACATAAATGACAACTGTATCTGACCTCATGCAATTTTTATTTCGAATAGTAAATGACAGAAATACAAACAGCCAATCATCTCATTGATGGTCACTTTATTTACACCCCGTTGAAATCTAATTAACTGTATAAATGTTTCTTTGTTAATGTTTAAATCTAGGTTCCACTCTTTTTTTTATTTTGACATTACAGTAATATAAATATGACATTTTTAACTTTTTACCTAAGTTTATTATTATTTTAAAGACAATTCTGGTATTTAGATTGAATAATGTTTAGATAAATAACAATATCTATCATAACAACAATGAGCCTTGTGGGTCCAGGCTGGATGAGTGGTCCAGCCAGCACAAGACAAGCCTGTGATGAATCTTCATCTTCTCCCAGAAGAATCTGTAGCATAACCATTATCTCATAAGTGAGAGGGGCAAATTTTTTAGAGTGACTTATCAGTCGAATTCAGTTTCAGCTTCCCTGTAAAACAGCTGTAGAAACCTTCTCCTAATATCTGCATGGTTTCTCCCTACTATAGATATTCTCAGGAAGTTATAATCTGTCCTTACCCTACATCATTCTCCCTGCTGTTGGCCTCTGGTCCATCTCCTCCCTAACTCTGCTCTTTCTATTATAGTAATAAAGATAAAAAATTGGGATTTTTTTAGATACAATTATGAAGTGAAGAAGTAAAATTTGCATTTAACTTTAGTCACTTTTATTCCATAAATATTTTTTTATCTCTTCTCTGGCTGTCCTCTCTATTGTGAAGGACTTGTTTTAAATATTTGGAGAGCAATTGTGAGCAATAGATAACCAGCAAGTGATCTCGCAGAGCTTAACATGTTAAAATATTAGCATGTTGACCTTGTTATTATTTTAACTGACAAGTCTGATTTGAAAACAATTTTGCAGAATTTTTAATGAAACTTTTACTGTTTGTGTCTCTTTTACTGTTTATTTGCGTGCTTTTGATTATTTCTAAAATTGCTGCTTATTTTTAAGTTTTTGCTGCATGTTCAAGGTTTTGGTGAATATTGATTTTCCTCTGCAAGTAATTACTTTTACAATACACACATATTACACACATGTTTTACACCCATCGTAAATCAGACAATGCTTTAACAAATGGAGAATGGTGAAGAGATCGAGTGTTTTAATAGAAACACCTTACAGCCTTTTCATTTCATTATGGCCATTGATGTGTCTCTTTATTTTGTCTTTCTCTCCTCTTCGTCGGTATTGGCAGTGAAAACAAGCAATTGATATGTGCTTGTTTGTTAGGAGTTTATGATCTGTGACTCATATGGGAAAGACATAAAACCTAATCAAAGCATTATGAGGTTGAGCCTGGCTCAATAAATTCTAAGACTAACTATCAGCAGGCTTAGATAAAAAAAAACAACCAAGAAATGCTCCCAGTAAAAATAATAAAAAAAAAGGTCTCACTTAATAAAATAGCCTCAATGGGATCATTATGATCAGGGCGAATGAATTTACCCCTTGTTGTCTTACTTTATGGCTTTCAGATATTCAGCAAAGCGTGAACTTTTTTAGAGGCATTTGCATCTCCACCAACCCACCAGTTTTTTTTTTGACTAATTGTTGCTATCTTTTTTTAAATTAATATCAGCAGCGTATTCTGTTTTACTGGTGTTTTTTTTAAGTGGTACTATTTTTATAATTGTTAAATTAAATAAAAGTTCTTTTAATCAGAGTTTCTTCAAAAGGGGATGGAAGTATTACTTTTTTTATTAGATGTTGCTGTTATACTGTATGTATGTCAGGCTGTCATGTGGCCTTGTGGCTTAGTAGCACCCCATTGATATCACAAGAAACATTCTATTTCTGTAGCTTTAAAGGAACATTAAACAGATTGCCTACAATGTCCATGCGTGTTTGGCTCAATGTGAGATGAACATTCTGACCCACATCTCTTTCGAAGTGTGGTTGTATCCCACTGGGGAGTTTTGACATTTTCCGATGTGTTCCTTTTACTTCTGTTTTGCTTTAAGCCATGTTCTTGACAGTTTTGCCTTCTCATTATTTTACAGCTTTGCCAAACTCCACTTGCATTGCTTGCTTTTTCCCCTTTTTCTGTTGTAATCTCCATTCTGTAGCAGCCTGCATTTTTTGATGTCCTCATATACTGTCTGTCCGCTGGCAAATTGTGGCAATGAGAACTCCATATGGAATAGATTTATACGAGTCAAATCTTAATAAAGGGTGACCCTGGGAGCCACTTCTACTATTTAGTGCCATGTCTCCATAATTTACTGCCTCAACTCTCTGGGCATGCTCTCAGTCCTCTGCAAGTCAGTTTTTCACATTTTCATTTCCATAAAAGGTATATTTTGTTTGATCGATTGGACATTAAAAATGCAAGGGTCAGAAGTAGCTTTGATTTATTTTTGTGAGAAAGCAGTCTGAAGGAATGACATGTAGTCTGAACAGTTGATTGATTGAAAAGCAGGGTTTGATATGGTAAGTATTCCTATCCTAATTTAATTGAAATTTAACAGTACAGAAGCATAATTTTTGCTTGATCTAATTAAACCAAGGAAACAATCTATTAAATCTAAATTGGAAAGTTAGTGCATCATTTTAAACTATTTTTGATTTTTACTTAGTTGCCTTTTAGCCACCATATTTGTTGAATAAAAGGAAAACATAACAGATTCAAAATGTCTGTTTGTTTCCTGTTGTCCCTTGTCTTCATCTCTCTGGAGATCTTCCTGTCGACATACTAAGGCTCCAGTGTCCCAATCCCAAGTGCTTCCCCATAGAAGCTTCATCTAATGATCTCAACATAATAATATTCTTAAAGGTTTTACTTTTACCTTTGCCATTCCCTACTAAACATTACATTAAACATTTGCCCAAGAGAGTTTATATGTCAAAGAGATAAAAGAGAGCACATACAATTAGTCACAGTAAAAGATGAGCCCATAGTTATGTCTAGAAACAGGAATAAACACTAAGAAACAGGTCCAACTCTACCATGTATAAACACATGTGTTAATTGCAGTAATCTATCTGACATTTCTCTCCAGAATGGTGTCAAAGCCAAAGGTGAACTGACCAGATGAAGCTACTATAGGTGTACTGTATGTCCATTAGCCTTTTCTTATGTGCATTTTGTAGTATTGCTTTAGAAAAGCTTAATGGAAACTGCAAAATCTAAAAAAAACTCACTAAAGCGCTTTTATACTTATTTGAGGTGGTCTTTGGGTTTTGTAAAAAATAATTAAATTGCAAAACAGAAGATGGAAAAAGCACTGACTAAGCAAACTTTTATCTCACATGACTGATTAGCTGCTGTCTGCGCCCTTCTGATTATTCCTATTATAACATAACTATACACATGGCTAGAAGCAACATAATCATTATTAGCTAACATGTTGGCATAAGAACAACTTGCCCGATTGCAATACTGTCGTTGAAACTTGCTAGATTGCAGCCTCTACCTGGTGTTTATTACTGCCATGCATGATGATGCAATGTGGACAACGACATATAATACCATTATGCTTTGCAGTGCTTGGTTAATTCACTTTAAACCAAATGAAAATCGAACACATTTACATCTCCTTTTTTCCAACTTTTTAAAGTGAAAATTCACATTTCAGTTGGATAGAAACTTGTGAGAAGAAAAAAACAGAAAGACCATAAAGTTAGGATTTGAACCAACATATACTACAGAATGGGAGAATAGAGATAGAAATGAAAATTGGTCCCTATGTCCTCCAGTAGCCTAAGCGTGTAGCAGCATAACTATGGAGATAGCTCTGGAAAAACTGAGCCACTCTTAACTATAAGTTTTATCAAAAAGGAAAGTTTTAGGCCTAGTGTTAAAAGTAGACAGGGTATCAGCCTCAGACAAAAACTAGTAGTTCGTTTTACAGGTGGGGAGCAAATTGTAAAAACGAGGAAAGTTCAGTTTAGGCAACTGGATGTGTAGTTCATTTCAGTTGCCTAAACTGAACTTTCCTAGCTTGACCATGACCTGGATGACTGAGAACCTTCACCGATATAGAAACAAGGAGTAAACCTGCAGATTTAGAGGAACCCAATGAGTAGAATCTAAAATGTTACCAATATGATCTCTTAATCCGAATTCAAAAGCAGAAAGTTTGGCATCATCCAGGTTCTTGTGTCTTCAAGACATAACTGTAATATATATAATGGGTTAGTGTGATCAGGATATTTGGACAAACGTAGCTGAGTATCATCAACATAACTGTTAAAATTAATCCCATGCTGTCTGTAATCTGTTGTACGCTGTGCATGCAATCTTTGTTAATCACGTTCAGAGTGCCTACTAATTGCATGTGCAAGTTTTTGGTTTTGCACAAGGAATTCAGTGCTTCATATTTGGAACCTTTTAAGATCTTACCTATAGTTAGATGTGAATGTAATCTAACAAGTTAGTTTTGTTAATTCTGAATCACACAAGTGTATACATAAGTTTGGTTATTGGTAACCTTGTATAATAGTTTTATAAATATGGGTTTTCGGGTATGTATGTAACAGTAAACAGTAGTCAACATTTTGAGCCCTTAGGGGTTCTCCTGAAGTTCTTGCCCAGAATAACATAATTGAGGTTTTGTCAGCATTTACAAAATAAATTATTTTGGTACCAAAATAACACTTATTGTTGGGAAATTCCATGACATGCTTAAGTTTCACAACAGCTGTTATTTTTGGAGAGAAAATTAGGATTTCATTAGGACGTTTTTTCCTATCTATTATATTTTTGCATTATACACTCTTTAAACCTTTAGAAATATCAGAATTTAGGATACACACCTTTCAAAAATCCTAACTCCAACTGTGGAATTTACCCCTAAAATGATTCATACAGTCCAGGTAAAATAAATCCTGCAATTCTTACCTATTGGCAGTTATTGAATATTGTATTTAAAATATATATTTTATTTACACAATTTTAATAAAATGACTAGAAGCTACTATGTTTGACCTCAACTGGAGCATATTTAATAAAAATATAGTGTTGAAAAACGCTACAACACAGAGAAATGAATTCATCACAAGAAAACCAAAAACTTCATCCAGAATTTCTCTACGGTCTTTCACTTGATTTGTGTTTTACTTTTTACCCAAAAGTACAGTCGTTCTAGTAGCTCAGCCAGTAAATGTTCATGACCTCTGTAGTGAGGCTTTTAGCCAGCATCCTGGGCAGTCCTGTAGCCACTGACATTTCTAATGGAGCGGACAGAGACTGAGGCACTTAAGTCACAGAGACATACTGGAGACCTTTTTTTCTATTCTTTGTTTTACTAACCATTTACAAAAATTCATAATAAAAATAAAAAATCACTCACAGAATTTTCAATTCATAAATAATATATTTCTAAAAAGAAAAAAAAAAGAATGGTTCTTTCAGTAAAGCCTTTTTTGATGATATCGCATATAGATAATTATGATAAAGTATAATGGCTTGAACAATGTTAGTCAGTGTGAACAAATTTGTTCTTAAATGTTGCATGCAGCATTTTTCTTCTGTTTCTAATCTTCTCTCAGGTACAAACAAATTTTACGAGTGCTACGGACTTGATGTAGGTTTCTTGCGCAATCAGTCAGCCGTTATCTAAACCTAGTATTTCCCTAAATGACTACATTTGCTTTTACTTAGAAGCAATTGTCCTTTTTAAAATTCAGTATAAATAAGGCTACTTCATTATGCATTGTATTAAAAGGGTATTTTGCAGAATGTTGTGTCGTGTCAGTTAAAAACAAATATATATTAAGCATTTACATTATACATTGCACCTCTTACCTCCACCAGTAATTTTCATTGACTTTCTTGCTTTTGCTAGTTATGTTTTTGACACTATTTTCGGATAAAATAATTTAATATTTTTACTTCTGTAACAGTGCAACCAACAAGGCAAAACAGCATTTGCAGATGTTGTGATTTATTCCCCATTGCTTGGCTTTTACTGTTCCTGTAGTTCTGCTGCTCAGCTCTTAGGTAGCAGAACCTGGATCTCTCAACTGTTAAAGTATTTCTTCTTCGTCTTTAATGCCACTTCTGTAAAAGAACACAGTCTGACAAGTGCTGGACGTTGTATCCTTATGTGGAATAATAGAATAGGTGGTAATAATGCCGATCATTTCTGCAGTTAATTGAAGTTAAGCACATTTGTTGAATCTCATGTGGCACATTTGTTTATGCATACGAAAATGTTGTTGCATGAGGCCCGATGTTTACTATTTTATTCAGGCATTCTGTTCTTATTCTTTATTTAGAAATCATTGTACATGATTCTAAAAAGCTTGAACCAAGAAATATTTTTTTATCTTTTTGATGAAAAGATGACTCATAATTCTTGGAGGCTAAGGCTTTACTGTAAGCCAGAGGTGTCAAACTTCAGTCTTGGAGGGCCAGTGTCTTGGAACTTTAAGTTGTGTCTTTGCTTTTACACACCCGAATCAAATAAATGGGTGCTTTGTAGGCCTCTGGAGAACTTAAATGCAACGGAGAAGGCAAAAAGGCTATTTTATATAGCTGTGCTGGACCAAGGACTTCTAACAGTTGTAGCATACTGGCCCTAAAGGACTGGAGTCTTACACCCCTGCTTTGAGGAGAATATGGCAAATATGTATGAAAAATGGTGGCTCATAATGTATCTAAACTATATTTGAGTAAGCAATCCACACATATTGCAACATTCTAAAATGTATTTCCTGTAGGTAATCAAACTTGGAATCTGTTTAGTCAAGCAAGCTAATGTTATCTTTATCACAACCAAGGTTTTTGATACATGTGCTTACAATCTACAGTGAGTCTTAAACTTTTGAAGTATAACTTTTTATTAATCTCTTAGTATTTATGTATGTTTTTATGATATCATATGGATTATTCTAGTGTTTTGTTAGCTTTCCTCGGTTTCTCTTGTTAAGTTATATTGTCTTGTTTATGCTGTTGTTTCCTTGGGTAAGTCAGTCATGCTTCCCTCACCTCCACACTACATTCTGGGTAGTTGAGTGTCACCTTTTCCTTGCTCCACCAGTCAAAGGTTTTCATTTTCCAGCATTCACCTTTCAATTTCGTGTTTTTGGTTTTCAAATTGTTTTTTTTGTTGTTTATTTGTTTATCACATATTCTCACATAATCCATACCCCCTGGCTATGTTTTAGGATCCTTTAAACCCAAAACTTAAACTGTTTCCTTGTGCATTTCAACTGAGATACCATTAAATTCTGGAATAGAGCAAGCTGTAGATATCAACACATTCTGTCTCTTATCAAAGTCTGAAGAGAATGAAAAGTTGAAAGATCATTTGCAATTTGTGATGAGATGTGTTTACTTACGAAAAATATTTGAAAGTCGTGTAGAGAGAATTGTGTATGTTTTTTTGGAAAACAGGCACGCTTCTTGGGTCAGCTGTGCAGCATCTTTGTATTCTGAGAAATCTCTGTATGGATGGCCTGTTTTTGATTATTTATAATGTTTATTTTCCTTCCCACATACTTACTGTAACGATGGATCATAAGGAAAAAATATTAGAACAATTATGGGAAGTGAAGTAGCAAAGTAATAATTACCTTATGAATAATGAATCTACTAAATGGTTTAAAGTATCACTGTATGTTGAGGGGATGAATGGAAATAGGAAGTGGTGGAGAAACACAGGATTTACCTGGGCTACTTTATGAATATCTCATGCACTGAATGCTGACGGAGAGGCGAGTTTCTTGGAAATTCCTCTTGTGAGTGCTTTGATGCTTCCGTTTTTTTCATTGGCCTGAAAATACAAAATACAACTGTTTATGTTTCTTACTTTTTAAATTATGTAATCAGCACTTGCAACTGCAGCTAGTCACATTTAATAAGCACAGAATTACTACTTTGTATGTTGAAGAAAGAGACTGATCTCTGAGAGGAAGGAACGCCAGACATGTCTGACTGTTTGCCATGCGGACTACTGAATAATGCACAACCAAACCCTGACTGTATAATAGTGATTCTCCAGACAGGAGCTTCAGCAGCACACTGTGCTCTGAATAAGATATAGCTAGACTTTTATAGCACTTTCTTTGGTGACAATGAGTAGGATTTCAAAAGAAGAACATTTGCCAGCATTGCCTATGGGACATTGTATTTACAACTGGCATTTTTTTTCTTAAATATACTTAAATTTTTCCAGAAATAATCTTTTGAATTTGCCATCTTTAATTCCCTCTGATTGGTCTTGCATGTATGTTAGCCTAAGCCTAACAGACTCTTCGTTCATGATTGATCTTAGATGTTGACAAGTAGTGTTGTCAGTGTTTGATTTAGCTTCTGTTATCAGTAATGTAGCTAAGACTCTCAATAGGCTGACGAGATTAGAATGCATTACTGTCAGAAAACATCGTGCCCTGGGGCTGCTGCATGCTTGTTGAGTGTTAATGACTTAGACTGTGCTTCACTAGTGCAGGACATGTGCTGACAGTCGACCTAATCACTTGCATCCCAATCAGTGCAACCTACTGCCAGAAACAAAGAGAATGACAATTAATATAACTTGTTTTGTTGGCATGCACTTTGAAATAGTACTGATGTTGACAACATTAGACTGACTACGTTTTTTCTGCTGTGTTTATAGTGGATGACGTGTGTGTTTTAAATACAGGATATAGTATCTTACAGAAGCCAATATACCACTCACATGTTTGCAAATATTTTACCATATACAATATAAAGTAGGCAGATTATAACTTGGTTAACGTAACACTTTTCATTTCACCTCAAAATAACTAAATTCACATCCACTGTTGTATAAGATGCATCAAATTGCTTGTGCTGGTGTTTTAAACACCACAAGGATCACCATTCTAAGCACATTCCACATCAGATGCAAATCAGTGACCCACCAGTCCTTGGGCATGGTGCAAGAACCGCTCATACACAACATTTGATTCTTAAATTGTTCGTTCGACTAATTACGGGGAAACGTTGCATTTACCATTTTTCTTCTATTTCTAATCTTCTCTCAAGTATGAACAAATTTTATGAGTGCTCCAGACTTGATGTAGGAGTCTTGCGCACCTGTTATCCAAACCCAGTTTTTTACTAAATGACCACACTTGTTTTACTTAGTAGCAACTGTCAATTTTAATTAGACTACATTGTTATATATTATTGAACTCCCCACTTAAAAATAACTTTTTTATTTGCTGATGACAGAACTCTTGGGTCTTTACACCTGTAGCTGGCAAGTCGGTATCCTCCTCGTCTTTGTTATTACACTAAATGTGGAATAATTGGATTTGTGTCTGTCTGACTTGGTTAAATTAAGAGTTTTGTTGACAACATTCTATATATGTTTATGTGTTGTGAGAGAGATGAAGAGTAGATGAAGGGATGACAGACATGGTTGGAGATTTACTGTACAGGTGTGTTTCTGTATTAAAATGAGATTTAGCAGAATATTATTGTGCTTATTGATGTTGAACTCATAGTGCATTTACATCAAATGTTGCACCTCTTGCCTCATTCAGTAGTTTTCATTGATTGTTTTCAGATCTATTTAAAAAAATATTATTTTTATAATTTCATTTAATTTTTTCTTCTGTAACAGCGGAACCACAGCATTTACAGCTCTTGCTATTTTCACTGCTTGTCTTTTCAATAGTCCTTTAATTATGCTGCACAGTAGTCAGTCAGCAGAACCCCGATTCCCCTAGTCCGAACTTTTCAACTTTTTCTTCTTCTTGAATGTAAATTCTGTGAATGAACATGCAGATATTCATTTACAGAGACGTGGGAATTCGTACCCTATAATGGAATAATTTGGGCAGTAATTATGCAGATCTGCACTCGTGAGCTCTCATACGCAAAGGTGGAGTGCAAGAAGTTTATGAAGATAATTTAGGATCATTTACTGAAGTTGAAAACTTTTGTTGAATCTGACATTTTGTGTTCAGAGCAGAAGTAAGAGAAATTTATGTCAAGAACTTAAAAATGTTGTTGCATTAGGCCCATTGTTCTGGGTCATCGGAGTCTTTTGTTTCATTCAGGTTGCCTCAAATTTAAGCCTGCTAGGGAATTGAATCGTACTGTATGATCATCTTCCTGGAAAGAAAGTCTCTTTCCAAAATGATGTTAAAAAATAAATCTGCAAAGGTTTGCTAAGACCAATCAGATTCGAGACGTGGATTTGTGGACCCATGTCAGTTACAGTCCAGTTTGGAAACCCTGAACGCCTGCAGTTTAACTTTTTGAAAAAGAGCATTATTTACTCCTGTAGGATATTGGCCAGTGTTTCAACACTGTAATGGCCTAAAAAAACACCTCCATAACATTTAGTTTTCCATTGAGTAACTAAATCTAATTTTTGAGTGAACATATTTTATTCTGCAATAATCTACCTAAATCTCCAAGATAATAGTGTTCCAGTTTTCTGCTTGTGGGCCCTTCCACTTCTTTTTATATGGCCACTATGGCCACCTTTACAAACTCAACAATGGCAAAATACTGTTCTAGGAGGTACTCCAAAGTAAAATGAAACACACTCAATCAATCAATCAATCAATCAATCAATCAATCAATCAATCAATCAATCAATCAATCAATCAATCAATCAATCA
>JAUZNJ010027754.1:0-42177 GCA_034780135.1 Jordanella pulchra | reverse complement strand
GGGGTCTAAATTTTGGTAGCATCTGTAAAGTCTGGCACTATAACATGCTGCCGTCCAACATTTTCGTCGGCTTTGTCTAACCTTCATTCTGTTAAATCAAACGCAGCTGAGAGATGTGCTGCAGATGCTGTAGTTATAGTTACAGCTCTTTCTTTAAAGTGAGCTGGTATTTCAGACACATGAGTCATCCAAAAAGGAAAAAAAACAAAAAAAAAACAAAGCAAAAAACATCGTTTGTAGAGAAAGAACTCCAATATATGACACTGGCTTTCTCAAACAACCAATAACAACAACAAAAGATCCAAACGGAGTATTAGTTTTTTTCTCTGGCCCAATGCCTGGATATATCTTTCATTTAAACAATGGAGAGCTGAGGTGCTGAACAGACTGTGGATCCAGCCAGTGTGGGCAGAGTCTACAGCTTTCACCTTTTATTACTTCTATCGGGAGCTGACTCATACATCATTGCCCCAGGAGTGCTTTCTGCAGACTTCACATTAAATGTCAAACCCTTTCAAAAAATCTTTTCTTCTCAGTCATTTCTTTGAAAAAGGCTCACCATCTGTAAAACATTCCAAATAATAGTGTTCAAATCTCAAACACCTTTCATTATTTTTAACCCAGCATTTTATACAATAATCATCTCTGTCTTCTTCTGACATTTACAACAGAAGGACTGACAATCAGTTGACCGTTGCTAAAGGAGACTGTAATAAAAAAAGTTACTTTTTTTAGACCAGGTGTACTACAGCATAGATCCATATAAAACCTTATATGGAAATATGCATTATAAGATATTAGAGCCCAGCTTTACAGCTGGGATAATCGGTAAAGATGTGTTAAAAAAAAAGCCCTGCTTTATAGTTATGTTCTTCTTTAAACATCCATGAAAAACAAAAAAACTCTAAATATTATTTGAAAACAATAAATGAGTTGGGAAAAACAAAAATTGCTTTAAAAAGGTGTTTCTTGCAACCCCAGAAACACCTACGTTTATAATATACACTACAAAATATTTTGTTTTTAATTCACATTTTTAAATGAAATAACATTAATAACAAGGACTAAAGCATTTTACTGTTCCTGTTAATTATTACTTCTTGTTTCTCTGAGAATAAATAGGACATGTCAGGTTGGTCAGGAGGGTAAATGAACTTTTAAACGCTCAGAGATAATCACCAGCTACCTGTCAGCTGGTTGTTTTTAGAGGGATGTTAGGAAGAACTGTTTTTGTATATTCTTCACAAACACACAGAAGTTATTTCATAGAACAATGACTTTAACCAGAACTCTGTGTTTGGGTCAAATGAGTCTTATGCCTGACAAACACTGTGATTTTAGGACAGTTCAGTGTTGACGGTGGCTTGTCTGGTCTCATAACCCTACAGGGTAAAACTTACACAGTGTTGCTTTAAATAATTAAATGTCATTTTCTTAATAATTTCATTTAAAAATATATTTAATTATCTGCTCAGCAGACTGGTCATGAATTTACCTATCAATTTGATCTAGAGATATAATCGTACATCAGCAGCTCAATATTTCGGGCAGATATTTCTGTATTTTTTCCTGTATCACCATCAACCGATAAATGGATGCTTTTTCTAATTCACTTGTGCATTCAGCAGCCTTGCCTAGAGATCATGTGAAGACCATTTTTTAATTATTTTTTTGTTTGATTTGTTATAAAATGTTTCAGTTTTTCTGTTAATTGAGACTTGTGTTACATAAGTTATCATTGCATCATTTCTATAATACAAACAAAGGAAGAAAAAGTTATATCAGCTTTAAAAAATAAATCTGCCTTGGTTAGAAATAAAGGGGAATAGAGGACCTAGAATTTGTGCGAAACAGAATGGTAAAAATCCCTTTATTTGTGCACTTTAATCTTGTTATATATGTTACATTAAAAGGACATTAGCCAACAAGTAGCAAGTGCAGAAATTTCAAATTCATCAATTACTTTAAAAAAAAAAAAAAAAAACATTTTGTTTCTTGAAGTGAGTTGTATAACATAAAGTCTGTTTTTTTTTAATTCAGCATTTGGATTTTTTTCTTTCGGTGTCAACAAAGGACACCAGGTTAACACTGCAATAAAATATGTTACTTTAGTTTTTTTACACATCGTTCAGAGGATTGTTTATATTTCTGGAGGCAGTTTGACATTATTATGTTTATCAAACCATGGAGAAAGAAGAAATGATTATTTTTATGTGTATGTTGAACTCTTGTTTGTATTTTTGGCTTAATTTAGATGTATATTTCAGATAAAGGTTCCTGTTTAAGCTATTCAATGACTCTCTATTTCATACTCCAACATTAATCTTCTACATGTCATAAAGCACATAATATAAATATATCAGAAACATATCTGTGTGATGTTAGAATAAAATTAGGGAAAAGTGCTCACTAGTGAACAAACTACTCACTGGTCTTTCATGCTCCAAAATGGACGACTTGCCAGGCTCATACTCAAAAATACTCTTGGGCTCTGCTCTGTACTTTCGTGTGTCCACTTTCCGATCCGGAGGACCCCATTCATTCCTGATGCAAAGAAAAAACAAATACGCCTCTCAGGACTTTATAGACTTTATTTAAGAAAAAAGATGAAAAGAAGATATTTGATACCATAGATCATTCTTTGAGTAATAACCATTTATAAAGTATACAAAATTATACACATGACATTTTCAAAATGTATACAACAACAACTTTCTCAGATTACCTCATTCTGCTGAGATATTATTTTCTATCTTTTGTGTTTTATGCTTTGTGTTTGCCCAGTTTGTTAGTAAATAAAGTCCTTTGTGTATATTTACAATAACAACACCACATAACCTGAGGTAAGATACTTGTAAACAGGGAGGTAATGGTGGTTAGTAAGCTGATGAAATTCTGAAAATAAAAAATAAAAGTCTAAGATCTACTGTGAAAAAATGCTAAAATATTTGATTTCAAGACTGATAAGACTTGAAAAGCACTCAGAATACAACATGTACATTAGTAGTCACTGAAGGAGGAGCTAAAGCCGTGGAGGAATTAAGGTGTTGCTGCTGAGTTGGTGGCTGTCAGTTAACATCATTTGTAATCCCGACACTAGTAATGATATTCAGGCAATGCTATTCTTAGTCTCTACAATCTACAGCATAATAAATGGAGAGATTGATAGAAATAAACAGAGTGCTGGGGGGGGATTGGCTACTTTAATTACAATACTTAAGATCAGATTTAATTCAGAGTTCATCAACAAAGCACTAACCAGGGACAAAGTCTTTAATGGTTTGAATTGGTTTTCATTCCAACGAAAAGGTTTTATCCTTTGATTGTTTTTATTCATCTAACTGAAATATTTCTTTACTTGTGTCCCTGTTTGTATTTGGAAGGTGGAGGAATCTTCTTTTCTCTCGATGTTCTGACTGTAAGGAAGATTTATTAGATCAGTTCCTTGGATTAAGAGTAGTTGGCTTTTACTTTACTTTGGCAGTTAGCCGACACTTTACTGTACAGTATTGCAGGAAGGTATAGTTTGGGTCAGGCTTGGCTGGACTCTATTCACCAACTGGATCAGTTGTTGCCACCTTAATAGTTCTGTGGTACTACAGGCACACGTCTGTTCATGTCTATTTCTGCTTATTGCACTCTGTGCTGGAATCCTATTTATGTTCAAAAAGGACTAATCATTATTAGGACAGATACTTGGTGTAAATACCCTTATTTTATCATGATTAAATAGTCTTTGTTCTTTAGTTTATATTTATATAATGTTATCATGCCTCTTTAAGAAAACAGAGCATATAAACCACAAAGAAGTTATAGGTCAAAACAGTCTCTAGAGCAGCAAAGATCTTTTTAATTCATGGAATTATTTAAAGATTTTAACTGGAACTTCAAAAATGTTTGACATCTTCACTGCTTTTTATGATACTTTAGTTGGATCAATATGGTTAACTGAAGCTCTCTTCTTGGTGAGCTATGCTAACCCACTGCCGAAACAACCCCTTGACTATGTGGAGTGACAGTGATGTTGGATGCAGGAGTTTCCCTCGCAACCAAAGGGTTGTCGGTTCTACCCCTGGCTCCAGCTTTCAATGTCATTGTGTCCCTAGACCAGACACTTGACCTGCATTTCCTGCCTCTGGTGGTCAGAGGGCCCAGCCTAGTTTGATCAAGTGTCCTGACTTGAAATAAGCATTATATGAGTATTTACCATGATGAACCAACAATACACACCAGAGCTCCTTTATAACTTTTGATCTAGGGATGCCCGACATATTGGCCTTAACATTTTCTGACAGTAAACCTGGGCCCGTATTTACAACTAATGTTTATTTATCCAACTGCTGCTTTCTTTCCATGAGGGGAAGGAGAATGGACTAGTTACATTCTGTTTGTTTGTCATGTGACAGTGTTAGAGATGCATTAAAGGATTTGGGACGTTCAACTGAAACAGAGAAATAATTATGGGCATTTTTTTTTTTTTCCCAAAGGATAGGAAATTATATAATATATATATTATCAATGAAAACCAGTTATGATTCATAAATACATCATTAATATCACATAGAGATATTGACCCAGATTTACATAATGGCACACCCCTACTTCAATGTCATTATGCTATTAAAGAATATGTGCCTCTATTTTATGACATAAAATGCCTTATTTGGCTCTTGGGGGCTGGATAAATTGCATTGGAGGGCTGATCTGGCCCACGGACACATGATCTTGTACAAAGGGGGTCTACCAGGTTCAGTCCTATTCCTTGAGCTAGATTTTATGAAAACTTCAGTGTCTGGTATGCAGTTATGAAAATTACATTTTACAATAGCAGTCTTATTCTAAACATAAGCGGTAGAAGGGAGTCATTTTCAAACTGGAATTGATTCATTGTGATTTTCTATTAACAGTACCGTGTTAAAGAAGATAAAATTTCTCTTACATGTCAGTTGAATCTCTGTCACGATCACTTTCTCTGGCCCTAAGCTGCAGGAGGGAGGGCATGGGTGGAGGCGGTGGAGGTACGGGAGACGGTGAAGGCTCTCGAGGACCCAGCTGTCCATCATTATCCGAGGGGCTTTTGGACAGAGGTCTGTACGTGTGTGTCCGAGGAGGTGGGTGAGCCATGGTGGTGCTGTAGTCTTCAGCTAAGGGCAGAATGGAGGAAACAGTGGAGGGAGAAGTAATGAGGGCAGTAAGAGAAAGAAGGAGACATACGGATTGGGAAGAAACGAAAAAAAAGTATGAAACTGTTTTATGTTCTATTGAAAACAAGTCTCACCGTTGTTTATGAGAGCATATGTAGCATTGTATGTGCCAGAGTAGTCATCATCTGGAGCAGGAGAGGTAAAAAGACTAATTGATATACATGCACAGATACTTTAAAGCTCACTGGATAAACTCTGAGTGTAACAAAGACGTTTCACATCAACAGTAGCAAAGTAATGTCAAGCAGATTGAAAACTACCAATTCAAACCAGCTTCACATTTTCTCTGTTTACACATAGAAATGGGCTTGTTGAGAACACTGCTTGTTGATTATTTGTGACAGCATTTAATTTAAACTACTTTATTTATCCCCAAAAAAGGGCACTTCAGTTTGCAGCTCTCCGTGGTCAACATAGCAATTAATCGAGAAACATAATACAGTTTGCTAATCTAACCACGATTTCTCCTACAAAAAAATCAATGGCTTATTCATTTTTATCTCTGATAAAGAAGTCTGAAAAACTATTTGATCTTTTATTACACTGGTATGACCTCCAGATGAAATTGATAGGAAAACTCAACCTTGAAATGGGGCAATTTATGCAGGCGAGTGGAAAAACTCAATAACTGGAAATGTTTTGTTCACTTTCAGGTTCATGATCATTGGGTTCCAGAATAACTTTGCTTAAAAATATGTGATGCACAGTCATACCTAACTTTTATAAGTTGATTGGAGCATCTAGGAACTCGTGTAGCTTTAATTCATAATTTTCTGTTTCCTGGATTATAAACATCAGCTTCAGAGACCCTTCTTACCACTTACAGCTCAGAGTGGGAGAGACCAGAGAACACAACCTTAATTTACTGCAACGTAAGAATGAAAGCACAATTAGAAATCTCTTAAGTTTGATTTTCCAGAACTGGCTTTGTAACTTTTCTATCTGTGTGGCCCCAAGTTATCTAGGAGGAGGGCATACAGGGGAAATAGCCTTTTTGGTCCTGCCTTAGTAAATAATAACATGTAAGGTTTTCTAAGCAAGTTTAACTGTGATTTGGTCAGTGGAGAACTGAAGCAGAACAATAGCAAGTGAAAGGATATAAATGTAAACAGCCGCCACTCTTGGTCGCTGCTATGAAGGAGCTATAATGCTGTGGGCCTGTTCCAGTTCCAATATGTTGTGAAAATTCATTTCGATTCAGTTTATTCAAATAGTGCCAACTCACAACGCATGTCATCTCAAAGCACTGTACAAAGACAATTTAATCAAATCACACAGTCAGATTAGTTTTTTACCTAAGAAAACCCAGCTGATTGCATCGACTCGCTGACTCGTCAGCAATCCCTCACACCAAGCATGCATGTAGTGACAGTGGAGAGGAAAAACTCCCTTTTAACAGGAAGAAATCTCCAGCAGAAATCTCCAGCAGAACCAGGCTCAGTGTGAGCGGCCATCTGCCGAGGAAGACTGGGGTTCAAACTATACAGAAAACTAAATAGAAAGATAAATTTATGACATAATACATTCCATATAGGAATTAGGTGATCAGAAATTTGCATGGGTCAACAACGGGTCTTCAATGAGCATAATGCTCCAAAATGTACTTAAATAAGCATAGAAATTGTTGAGTAGGTCAGGTATACACAAGTTTTTGAAAAATCTAATTTGCAAACAATGGATTTTTCCCTTCCTGGGGAAATTACTAAAATGAATAATAATTGGATTCTGCGGTCAGTGAGATGATGCTGATGCAACAACAATAACAATTTATTATTTCTAGTTCTTTTTTAAATGCCTCTTTACCACATGCGGCCGCTATCATTTACATGATATCATAAAACACCTAAAAAAAACTTTTAGATGAGTTTCCCAAACAACTGAAATAGTCTCAGTGGTACAATAACAATATATACATTTTCTGTCCGCTGTCATAAAAGTGTGCACATTTCAAAACAATTAAGTGTTGTGCTGACTATGCCACTGTGTACGACCCAGAAAATTAAAGCTGATTTCCCCGGACGGCTCTGAGTCTATTAGAGAGTTCTTCCTGTTCCATCTCTGCTCAAGATTCCCCTGCTCATGTCTAATGAGTTTTGGCTCTGAAGCTGTTTGGGTCGTTGGGTTTAACAGGAACTGACATGTAAAGATACACACCCACACACACACTCGCTCACAAGTGCCAAGTCATCCAATCACAGCAAATAATGGGGATATTTTCAAAGTGCTTTAGTATTGGAAATACCTGCTTTGTGGACTTTGTGAATCTGTTTGAACATAGTTTTGTACCAATCCTTTGGCCTGTCAACCGTCTGTGGACAAACAAAAGAAGACTATGATGAAATGGAAATGTAAACTTTGAAGGTTAAAAAAGAAACAGACTCATTTGCAAAAGTTCAAGCTAGCATAATTCAGTTTATTTATATAGCGCCAATTCACAACAAATGTCATCTCAAGGCACTTTACAGAGACAATCAGATCACACACGTGGTCAAACGTTTTCTGATTGTTACTGTTGAGGCTCTTAAAATAGAGCAGATAAAGGTATCTGAATAACTTCAACTTTGTTTTTCCTTAGCTAAGAAAATTGTTCTATATCAACTAAACATGTTTATGTCACACACACTGTAATTCTTTTTTTTTTTAAATGTGAAAAAAAATCTATCACATTAGCATCATAACTGAAGACAAAGTAAATACAACAGATGTGCACCAATACTTTAAAATTAAAGGAAGTAGATTAAATGCTGCAGTCATGGCAAAAAAGAAGAATTTATTAAATCCTATAGTTTTCTTTTCAAATTTTCCTTCTGAAGATTTACTATGAATTGCAAACCAAAAAAATTTAAGATGCTCCAAAAGCAGGACAGCACCATCTACTTTCTGAGCTTCTGCCATAAGCAACGATGAAAGTAGATGTTTTTATGCGATGGTAATAAAACAGAGGGGCAAAAACTGATTAATGATGCAAACTACCACAGACTGGCTCTACACAATGTTATCTTGTCACTTTTACAGCATACATATATACAGTTTTGTATAAAGGTAACAAAACTGAGTGAGCATGTTTTTGTTTTGCGCAGTAGACTGAAACCACATAATCTATGTTGATACTTAAGCAAAGAATGGCTTCCTAGTGCTGTGCCAAGAAGCCGCAAGAGAAATCCTTGTCTTTGTGTAAACACTATAGATCCAACAGCCACTTCAAAAAAGAGCTATCAAATGGCAGAGGGACTTAATCCTTCCGTTATTCACTAGCACTGAGCCCTGGTTCTGGATTCTGTGCATGTAGAATTGGCAGAGACAAGAAACAAAGCAATTACAGCTTCATTCTCCACGGTTACCAAACAGAGCGGCAACAAAAATGTCTGCCTGCTTACAAGAAGGAGCATCTTTTTTTCCTTCCTTTTATACCAACTTTGCTCTGATTATTTTTCTCGTTTCTTTTTCGGACTCTTTTCTTTCTCCAGCATGTCTACCATGAACGCCTCATCCCAAGAAACAGAGAATCGAGTACAGCATCAATACATGAAAGGTCTGAACACAGATTCAGCTTGTCTTCACAACGAGCACGAAAAGGAAGAGTCAAACAGACACTTAAACAGAGGGGGCTTTTAACATGGGATCAGAAGCTGCTGACAGCTGAAAGTAATTGTCTCCATTACAACTAATCACATATAAAGACAGTCTTCAATGGGTCACTTGTCTTACTCATCTGTGACTATATAAAATAGGGGTTGGGATCTTTGGATTTGCAACCTCACCGTGCGAATGGCAATAGGAATGCCTGACTCATCCACAGGCCCAATGCCTTCGTAATGCGGAGCTTTAATGATGGCCACCTTCTTTTCTTCCTCTGAGAAGCGAGCAATGGGCACAGTACTGCTGATGCTGGTATGGCCTGAAACCACAGACTCTCTGGTGACTGACTCACTGCCCTCTAGTAACAAAAATGGAAAGGAGAAGAGCACAGGGGTCTCAACAAAATCCCATTATGATTAATGTAACCTAGGACGATCAAAACCTACTGATTTGCCATGAGCGACTGTGAATGGCTGTATCTGCTAGCATCTCTCTGTGACATAAACAGGACTGATTAGACTGATATGTCATGACCAAAAAAGTAGAGCCTGCATCAAAGGTCCCATCTGAGACTTGTGGCTGCCTACAGGGACACGCCAAATGCTTTCTAGATAAAGGCTTTTCTAGTCAACTAGAAAAGATTGAGCTGTGTGTTTGAGCAGCAACATCCTGTAGAGCTGTTTTTCTGTTAACGGTATTAGTGAATTGCACAAAGTTGGTGAACTAATGTGGAGGCAGACAAGTTTCAAATTCATCAACTTCACTTCAAACCAGTAGTTTAACAAGGGTCACAATAAGTTCAATAATGGGACAACGATCTAAGCATTGACCACACCTGGTTGTGGAATAAATAACACAGGCTCACATCAATTTTATGGGATAACTTCTCCAAAAATCCTGACTTAAACCTTATTAAAATGTGCATGTTGTAATTTTAAGAAAGTTCCTTTAAAGAAAATTAGCTACGGTTACAAAATGTGTGTTCAAGAAGTAATCAGTGTTGAAAAATTGTACTCAATATGTGTGTAAAAGCATATTCATTTTCATAATGTATTTTGACCTTTGAATGGTTTAGTGAAAATCAACAAAGAATTTAAATATTTATTTTCAGTTTTGGTCTAGTTCCAACTTTGGCAATAGAACTGTTGAGCTGCAGCCATTGATGCAGACCTGACAGTAGTGATTTGGGGGCATCTAGTTTCATTCAGGTGAGTTAATCAAATACATAAACAACCTGAGCAAAAAGCAGTCACTCACCTGAACTTCTGCTCTGTCTCTGGAACCCTGTGTGGAGTGAGGGAGGTGGAGGGGGATATGACGGTGGAGACATGGGCCTCTGTGGATGGCTAGTACTTCCATTCATTGCATGAGAAAGAACCTGGCCCTAGGAGCAACCCACAAGCCAGAAAGAGAAGCAATAACATGTTTTTAGTGAGCTCATATATCCAAAATATTTGAATAAATATGTAGATGCATAAAAAAAGTTAAAAATAGAGATCATTTCTAAAGGGAAGAAAAATTTGTTACACAGGTAAAACTGGACATATCACAATAAAAATAATTAGATGACACAATTTACACAAATAACTGAGTCAGTAACTGTTTTGTTAGATAGGAAACTATGGTTCAACCAATTGTTAAATAGAAATAATGAAAATACAAACAGTGAGACAGCTCATCCACAAACATGTTGGTATTATTCAGTTAATATAAGCAGGACAGAGGACATGATCTGAGGAGAATGGGAGGCTTTGGTTAAAAAGAAGAATGAATAAAATTGCTCTCCCATTCAAAAAGACATCGAAATTAAACTTTGATTCTGACAAAGACAGAACAATTAACGTAAGAGGAAACCGGTGACTGAGGTAAAGCTTTCAAATCAAATATGGATAAGTCATGTTCAGTCGAGCCTACTTCAGTTGTAATGACTTCTGTTTGTCTGCAGATCTAAATGCAAAACCATTGTGAATATTGATTGATTTTAAAACTAGAAAGTCAGAATTAAAAATTATCACAAAATATAACAAAGACTTAACACCATAGAGTGAATCAAAATTCTTGCCAAATCAAAAAAGTAATAAAGTGGTAAAAAAATTGGCAAATTTCAACGCCTGTCTTTAGTTTTGAAAACACAAAACACAAAATATTAGTCTACATATTATACCCTCAGCATGTAATTGCACACGTCATTACACTGACTTGAACTCAGTGTGTCTTTTTTGCATTAGTTTGATGTTAAACTTAATAGCTGTAGTAGACCAACATTAAGAGGCTGATTTTTTTTCTGTAACCTTCTTTGAAATCTGCGTCACTTAAATTCTGATCTCCATCCAGCCATTCACAGCTCAATTTGTTTAAAACTTTAAGGATTACTGCTCTGACTATAGATATGGGCAAGTATACACTTAAAAATTTACTAATTTCTTCAGTATTATAAGGACATCCTTGAATGGCTTGAATTGCACTTTTTCTAATTGTTGCACTTCTTAACAGAGGGCAACAATATTGGCTTTTAGTATGACAGTCAAAATACTAAAAGGACTTATTAGATGCCTTAGGTATAAGAAGAGCTTTGTGATTAACTTTGTGCATAAGGCAGAAAACTGGCACAGGCTGCTAATAACGGCTTAAAATAGTACTTAAAATTTTTACAGCTTGATAGGAAAGGTCCATGTAAAACATTGTTAATAGGTGATCTTCAAATGGACATTCTAATATTTTAAACCTGAGCTCCTCTTAACAATCTTTAGGAATTTAAATTATAAGGAGAGAAAATTGAATTTATAAATTTGAATAATAATGTGAAACAATATACCATTCAGTTCCAACAGCTATAAGGTGATTCAGTTTGTTAATAACGCCACAAACCTTTTTGGGTTTTTGCCACAGCTGGACTGAAGGTTACATAGTCATAGACTAAGGGTAATTACATACAAAGTGCAACAATTCTGTTGGTGATTTATCTCCATGCTTAAAAATCTGCCAGCCGTAGTCACCGCATAGTAAATCATCACATCATAGTCATCTGCTATGTTTACATGCTGGAACCAATTCTCCAGAAAAGTGGTTATTAAAAAACCAGAGAGGATTATCTCCGGGGTCATTATGGGCTAGATAAGAGTCCATGTCAATATCATGGCTAACCATACATTTCAAGTTTAATCCAAGGAGGAGCTAAATAAAACTTGCCTGAACAGAACATCTACCTCTGGAGCTCCTTGGTTTCCTTTGGTTACCGCTTTGCTGTTTACTGCAAAAACCTTTACCGTTATTGGAAAAGTTTTTTCCTGTCATAAGGCTTGCAGATAAGTGAAAGAAAAAAACATTTGATATGTTTTTTCCACTGAAATGTCTGTTCTAAATTTGACCTTGTGTCTAGAAAGTAAAGTATATATAAGAAAACTAACCATTTTACATAATTTGTCTTAGATACTCAGTAAAAACACGCAATCAATGGCTAATAAAATGTTACTGATCAAGACAGAGAACATAAACGGTTGGAAATAATTAAGTTCAGAAAAGCGACTTCATCTGCTGTGACTGCTCAGGCAATTCAGCATGCCGTTAGGGTCTCTTCTGGAAGCTTTATTAGTCACAGGATTTTATACCACTAGTTAGAAATAAACTGAAAACAATCTAAAAAATAATGCTACGATATTGGCTCTATTAATTAGAAGGGTTTCTTACAGTTTATGGGACACTTCATAACCACATGTTCTATTACTTTTAACTGTTCCTGTTCAGATAAAAAAAGGATTTGTGCACATCTACTCCCATGTAAGTTGACATATTTTCCTTTGCATGGAAGCTTGGTGAGCATAAGCAGAAGAAGACACAATGTTATGGGATAAGCAGAAGGATTTTTTTCCCCCTGAAATACGAAAAAAAGAAAACAGACAAGTAAACCAGACAGGATGCTGAAGCTGAGATGAATAAATTCACATAAATATAATGAAGTAACACTGAATTAAATATTGAAGTCTGACAGATGAGGAGCCGTTAATGGTTAGTGAGATTAAATGAATAAAAATAATAATAATACACTAATCCAACATATTGTGTAGTTTAGCCATTAAAGTGATAAGGTGGGAGAGAAGCAACATTATCTTTTATGTAAATAATGAAATGTTACAGAGGTGGCTTGTTCAGATAATTACATTAGTGACAGTGGCTGCTGCAGCAGTAGAGCCCACAGAGGTTGTTAGCACATCATCAGGCCCAGCAGTGGATATGTAGGTAGACACAAGGCTGAGCGTAGGCGAAGGCGTTGGGGAGGCACCAGGTGAGTCCAGGCTACAGATCTGAAGCTCATCAAGCAGACCTGCTGTGGATGATGAGTAGTGGCTGAGCGCTGACACTGTCACGGGGGAAGTCGCCGGTGACACACAGCTACCAATGCTCATGTTGCTGAAAGCGGTGATGCTCTGCCCACTGATTGTTCCAGCTTTCATAACAGCTCCGCTGGGAACATACGGGGTGGGTGACGATAAGGCCTTGGGTATTAAGCTTGACTGGTAGTCGAGTGACTCGGAGCTCTGGCAGCGATAGGGGGAGTGCCGTGCTGAAGGGTCAGGGGAAGGTGGCCCCTGGTGTTGGAGTAAGAGGAAATTGGTAGGAGAGGGAGGAAAGGAGGCGAGTGCTTAGTTACATCACTTATTAGCTTGAGTGTCAAAAAGGGTGGAGCGAAAACAACATTTAAAGGTCGGCTGATGGGGAATTCAAGCTGCAGCAACATGTTTTAAAACAAAACAAATGCTGTACATTCAGGACGCATCATTAGTATGAGTTGTGGCACAAAATGGCAAATTATTCTTCCCTTTAATGAGAAAAATACATACATTTGGTTAATAACACACATACAATAAACATAATTAAGAATCAAAGTATTGTTGGTCAAATGGAAGCACCAAGACAAGACGACTAAAATGCAGCAAACACAAGTCGCATACAAACCACATCAAAATACGTGACGGCAATATAAAAAAAAATGTCCAAAACAAACAAATGGCAGAGAAAATCAAGTTTAATAAAGACTACAGCTGTAACTGTAAAGTCAGAGAAACCATTAGTTACTTCTCCAAAAAGTCAATAACAAGTTTACTCCACAATCAGTGTAACTAGTCTCTAGGTAAAGAAAAAAATTACTACAGTTACTTTTATATTATCAAATGTTGAACTGCTATCATAACTTGGAACTGGACGTTTCATAAAAAAAAAAGTTTTAAATGATCTAATAAATCAAATAATCAAGAAATAAATTGATTAAAAATGACTACATACCATAAAATATTCGATGCTAATCTGTACCACTTTGGTGTGTATGGTGGCACAAGTTTGTTGAGACACTTGTGGCAATATATTTATATAAATATGATTATTATGTTTGATGGTTAAAATAAGAGAACAAAAAAAACATATTAGATGATTTAGAACCTAATATTTTGCGCACTGACAATCTTCACCTGCTTTTTATTAATCGAACAATAAAATATACTTTATAATGATTTGATGATTATCAATCACCAATTAGGACACCCCCCATTTCTATCTCTATCTTAAGTGTGTCACATGATCTAGTTGTGCAAATGTAACTAATGCAACATGTTTGTAGCCTTTTAGTCACTCCTGGTGCTACCAAAGTCCAAACACAAGTGTTTGACTGCAAAGATCTGTAAGCAGTCACTTAAAGTCTTCCTCTTATTGCACTGGACAGTCAGGTATGTACCAACAGTTGAGCAGCCGAAGGTCTTGGTGGAACTGTAGGAGGCTTTGTAGTCTCCTCTTGCGATGGAGCTTGAGTTGAAGTCTGATTTGGATCTTGATTGGCGACCTTTACCTCCACTCTTGGATTCGAAGCCAAAGATGCTGGATTTTTTTTATTTTCTGCACCCAAGTGGACAGAAACCGAAGCCTTCTGTGATGGGGGTCGGGATTGGTTGAAAAACGCTTGTGGAGGGGGAGATGGTGGAGGGGAGCCTGAGGCCTCAGCTTGAGGGTTAAGGTGAGAAGGGGGGTCAGGGATAGTGACAGGGGTGAGTTTAAGTGAAGATACCTTACGCCTCTGTGTGCCGGCAGTGGCAGATGCACTGAGGTTGCTAATATCGTTTGCAGCTGTGGACTGGTTAACCTGTTGGACTGAATTTGCACTTGTCTCTAAGTAAGAGTAGGAGGATGTGCTGCTAAGAGTGTAGGACTCTTTTAATAGTGCTTTGTCATTCTTAGTGAATGTTAGCATTCCAGGACTAAAGTCATTAGCCAGATCAACAACTGAGTTGTAGTCTGGAGGATTGGTGCCAACAGGCAAGAGGTTAAAACTCTCTCTCCTGGGGGGTGGCAGTGGCAAGCGACTGACATCCTTGTTAGCCAATCAGAAGTAGAAGCCAGTGTGAGTTCAAATAATTAAAAATGAGGAAGAAAAAAAATCAGCACAGAGAATCCATTATGAAGCTCTTTCAAGAATGGGATTAAATAGACAAACAGACTTTACAAAAATCCTCATTTCCAGCCATGATAAGATTTACCAACAAATGACATAATTTTCACAATCTATAGAAAAAGTTAAAACATTTTTATGTCACCCTAGAGTATGAGCGATTTACCTGTGTAGGAGACTTTTTGTCCTGTAGGTTGGGTCTGACACTCCGAAAGCCTTTGGCAGCAAGAGATGAACTGCTGGCATCTCCATTCTTTAAACCATCAGTAGCACTGTGGGACCGCCATGAATCTGCAAGGAATAAGAATATCATGTTTTAGGGGCAAATTCATACATTCTTCCTTAACTTTGGAGACATCTTATACCTTCTTTGGTTATGGTCATTGGTTTTGTTTTTTTAGAAGGTCTAGCAACTTACCAAAGTCTGATGAGTGAGAATCATTACCTGGGAAACAGAACAGTAAACATGTTTAGAATTGCCTCTATATTTATTTACGTTTACTTATGTCTCTAAAACAGCTGATCACTATATTAAATGAAAAAAAAAACATGTTACAACTAAAAAGAGCATAATTTCATGAAGCAAGAAGAATGTGTGTAAGGTAGAAAAAACAAGTGGTGAACAAGATTTAACAGACCAAAGGGAAAAAAATGTATTTTTATATTACTCTTTAAATCACTATTATTCTGTTTCGATACAGAACAAGATAATGAGATATTCACCTAAAATAAAAAGGTACATATTTAAAGTGCAAGGAAAGCCAGAGAAGAAATGGCCTTAGGGGTCCATTGTTGAGATGAATCGACTTTAATGGATGTAAACTAGAGGGTTAAAGCAGAATCTCGTCTGACAACACATACTAGCCAAAAAATGTCATTTTAATTTCTTTTTTTTTTTTTGATTAATAAAAAACAAGCAAGCAAAAAAAAGACCATGAATTAACATTTCCACAAGTAAATACATTATATCCCTCCCATGCCAATGGTGCAATGTAGAAAAAAGAATAAACCAAAATGTGGAAAAATGTTCCCCGATTTTATTTGCACCCTTGTTGTCTTTTAGCAATGCAGCATTAGCAGATTTTACTGTAGTAAACAAAGAGTGTTTTTAAAAAGACATGATCTGCTCCAAGTTAACATGTGAAGATTAAATATACAGTAAAAAAAATAAGACTGTGCTCTAATTTGAGAAAAAGTTTCAATAACTTTAATTTTTTTTGGTGTTTTTGTTCAGTTGCAGGACCTTCCACTACTAGAAGATACAATTATATTTCAAGTGTCTTATTAAATACATAGTTTGATCTTATCATGTGGCTATAATAAACAGAAATCTCTCCATCTGTATAAACAGTGTACCACGCTAAAACTTGGTCGGCTTTCATATAACAGTAACCTTGATCTTTGCTTCCTGCTTGAGAAGCGCTACCTGCTGGGAGAAGTGTTCATTTTTCAAAGGGCCTCCAGGATCAGCATGTTTGTTCAATGGGAGACTTGGGACAATTTGAGATTTTTCATTGCTGCAGTTCAAATGCAAAATATAAACAAAAAGTTTTCATGACCTAGAACCATAGGAGGAGATAACAGGTCACTGGTTTTATAAGACTCTTTTATTAATACTAGAAGTACAATTTAGAGATCCACATAAGGTGTTTTAACCTTGGCCATGTCTTGTTTGTGGTGATCAAAGACAAAATAGACAGATTCTATTTTGGGGGGGGCATGACACCTTTCTGACAAAGGTCTTCCAACAAAGTAAATGAAGTTAAAGCGATTCCACAGTTTATAGTGATCATGTTTTCAGCTGCATACTTAGAAACTTGCTGCTAATAGTGAAGGTGGAGAAACTATAACTTTTCCAAACCTGTCACCATTCAAACACGTTTTTAAAACTTTAGACTGCTAGATCCTTGAAGTATGGAGAATTATATGAGAGCTAAAAAAGTGTAATTTTATGTTTTTTTACTTTGCTTCTGAGAAGTGGAGAATGCATCAGTGAGCACAGAAAGATGAATTAGGTACAAATTTCTGTTTAAAATGCATGTGTTAACAAGTGAACAGAGTATGATACTAACAAAAACAAGACATTGACGGGACATTAATCTTAATGTGACAATTTTACTAAACTTTAAATATCATTGAAATCAAACTAACATTGAAATATAAAAACTTCAATAATATCTAATTTATGTAGGAAGCCAAGCATGCCAAAAACAAAAAAAGAAATGTATTTCACAAAAAAAAGCACCTGCTAACCAAAGCTCTTTTACCATCTATAGAAGCAAGAGCTTTTTTCTTACAATGAAACATCTCAAGCATGTTATACTGTCTCCAACTTCTTGAGTCAGCTATAGCTTTATTCAAACTATAGTTTTGTAAAGCTTTAAAAGTTACAAATCTGTGTGTTTGCCAGTGTTAGTACCTGTGGGCAGATTTGGGGAGCTCTGGACCCTCTTCATTGGAGAGAGTATGAGTGACAAAGCCACACTTTTGCGAGCATATCCTCCGCTATCTGAGATTTTCCAGCCAGATCGGTGATCATTGAGCCCGAAGCAGAAGCACACATGCACATGCACGATTGTAATAACATCAACACACCAATACACAGAAAAATATGAACAGAATAAAATGCAGTTAGAGCAAAGCGCATGCATTTAAAATGCTTACTTCATAACAGTGCACGCCACTTGTTTGGTTCTGCAAGAATTACTTTTTGAAATATTCAACAGCTGCTTGTTTGTTATAATCAGGGTATATACAAACATGACTGTGAGCTGCAACTGTTGAGTAATCTTTGAACTTCAGTTGAGGGTGACTAATTATAAAAGTGCTAAACTGACAATTTTTGTTTAACGTTTGTAGTTGAAGTCAAATAAAAATCAATTGATCAATTTAAAGTTACTTTGTTACTTTTTGCCGCAGTAAAAACAGCGATTTATAAAAACAATCATTTGTCTTTTTCAAATCTAACCCAAGACAAAAGCCACTTTAGTGCCATCTGTATAAAGAGAACAAACTCCTTCTTTAGAGCTCTCAACGACAAATGGAAAACAGAAAAGATTAACAGAAATGTACAGGTTAAGGATTTTAACATTTAACACAAGTATAACTCCAACAGAGTGAGTCCAAATTCCTGCACTACATTAAAGACAATTTTCATTTTTTTCTCCAGATTCTGTTCTTTAAAACTACATCATATTTGTAAAAAAAAACTTAAAGCATTTGTTTTATGAAGTCAGTTTTGTTTTCCTTGAGTTCCTGAAAGCAGAAATAACCTTTGTTCTGCTGAACATGCTATGCTAGAAATTGAACAAAGTCCTACTTGTGAAGCAAGTAGAGTAGAACAAGGGAGTATTGCCTGTTTTTCCCTAATCGCTCCTGTTCAGGCTGTGGGAGCTTCAGTTCGGTAGATAATCACTGACACGCATGCACAGAATTGAGTTTGTTTTTTTTTAATTGAAGGTGATCTAAACAGAGTCATTGTCCCAATGGTCTGCTTCCCTGAGCACTTCAAAGCTTCACAGTGGAGTGGACCAGAACAATATGTTTGAATCTGGTGCACGCTAACTGAATGTCTAAAAAACCTTTATATCCCAGTGACAAGCAGGTCCCCATTCACTGATTGGTGGATGACACGATTTTAAAAAGTGAAATATACCTGCCTTTCCTTAACAGAGCACCTTTATAAAAGTAGACAAAGCTTTACAAAGAGTATTATTAGAAAATAAGATGCTATTCAATTAGTTAGGCAAGAATAATTATGCCTTCAACAGAATATAATCTAACAGAAAAAAATCCTTTTGACTTTTGTTTGTCAAACATAACATTAGTATGGAATAATAAAGAGATGATTCCACAACCTTAAAAACTAGTTTGCATGTCTTTGTGTAAATACCTGTATTCATATTGAAGAGGACTCCTTACTGATCTACTGCAGGGGGGCACACTTTCCTGCAAAACATAAATTAAAATACAAATAAGTAAAGCCTTTAAGAAGAAAGATTTCTACCATTAATTACTTTGAAGCATTACCAAGTTGGACCCTTCCTACCGACACACAGGCACAGTTAAGGATTAACTTTACAGCTAATGCATAAAGTTACTTTTTCATCTTGAAATTGGGTTAGTCAAAACAATTCACAAGTGGGAAGTTTCTCGTTATCTTCTTCTTTCAAAAGAGAAAAGGTGCCATAACCTCCAAACAAGGATGTTCTGAAATATAACTGTGTGTTATGTTTGAACTGCAAAATATCAAAGGTTTGCAAATTAACCACAAAAACAGGCATGAAAACCATTTTTCTCATTTCTATTCCTTTGATAAAGTTGGTTTTTGGTAAGATAGCATTAACCAGAATTACTGTTTATAACTTTAGTGCATAAAGATCAGTACTGAAGCACTTAAAAAAAAAAAGAAAACAAAACATAACATGTAGCATAGAGAGAAAAACAATAGATGTGCAACAGTCATTACAACCCATTACAGCTGAACAAATACAAATCCCTTAGAAGATGAATAATGAACTTTTCTTTTTTTAATATTCAGAATTTACAGGCGGATACATTTGTACTTATGGAAAACAGGACGCTCTTTCAAACCATATTAAATCATCTATTAATAAGTTTTGAGCTGTTTTTTTAGATAAAAGAATATCTTGATGTTTTGATGCATTTTTATTTGCAGCATACATAACTAGCGTAATGAAATCAATCTGCAAAGCAAAGAAAAATATATATTTCTATGTATATGTAGGTTTCTAGTTTTTAGTGAATTTGTGCTAAAACAGTCAAGGTTTTACGGCCCTCGCATCTTTCATAAGTTTAGCTAATTAACTTAATTGCATTAAGTTGTTTTGAAGGAAAATAATTCCACAAAATAACCCAATTAAGTAAAAAAATTATGACATATAATGAAAGCAGACCTGATTGAGTTCTTTTTATTGCTTGGCTGACGTTCCTCTTCTATGATGTGACCACTAAATGGAGTTGATATCAGGTGTTAATGCTTGTTGTTTAGCATGTCTAGTAGCATCTGAACCAGTTGGAAAAAATATCAATATTAGATCTAAACTCAGCTAGGTCAGAAGGGGAACTAAACCTAATTCCAGGTTTTGGATAATAAGTGAATGAATAGACGTTACAAGCAATATAAATAAGAATTGTGAGACCAAACACTAGAACAAAACATCTTTCTTTAAAATATAAGACCACCTACAAGGTATTTTGAGCACAACTGATACACAAATAACCATATTGGCAGTAATAAATTACATAGATTACCATGTTTACCCAACTTAATCCATGCATTATGCCTGGATCAAGCTATATGGTGCCACTGTTATTGAACTGCAGCTAATGACACATGATTCATATTCACATGGTATACATCAAAAGCTTCAGGCTGGAACACGCGTTACATTACTGATTGAAGACATAATACTAATAATGAAGACATAATAATGACACGGTGTCATCATGGGACTTGGGCCAATGATGCAAACATAAAGTAACAAACTCTATTTGATGCCACAGAGCATGTGTTTTCAGAAATAATGTTGACAGATAGCCGACATTGTATTAGCCACACACAGACACACAAACCAATGCAACATTTGTGGATCTTGTTATACAAAGTCCTTTCAAAGGTAATTTGATAACCTTTAAGTTCCCTAAAAAATGAGAACTGTCTTTATAATTTTAGTCTGAGGTTGAACTTTATAAGCTGTAGTCAAGTATTTTCCCTGAGTTTCTACAATAGGCACATAGAAAGAAATATGCACGAATATTTCAGCTGTGCCAATCTGTTTAATAATGTTAGAACAACGAAGGACATCCATCAAAACAAATAAAAGCAGTAGGGAATTTCTATTTCTATTAGACACAGGCTACGTGATAATGAACAGTCTGCATTCTATAACATAGAATGACATGCATTTCCAGACATTTGGTGCAACTTTATAACACCCTGGGGCCTATTTTTACATTGAAAAGTAGAGTGCTAACAACCATGGTTGTCACTGGAGCTTATTTTGGAAGAGGTATGTAAACACATTCTTACATGAATGTATTGACCATTAGTAGAAGGCCTCAGTGATGACTATGAATGAAAGACAAATCATTTTTATTCATTTGAACTGAAAGACAACTTTCCAGACTGAAATGAGGCCACAATTAGAGAAAAGAGTCATTTATGAATTTATTTTACAAAATATTTACATTGTAATAATTGTTATCGTAAAACAATCATGAGAAATCACCTCATACTAACGTTATTACATAATATGAGCAGATAAAACAAAAAGCGAAGAATATAGCAAATATAAATAAAGGTTCTGAACCATAAGCTCCTCTATGGATTTTATGAGAAAGTTGATGTAGATAAATAATGAGTTTTTTGTACTTTCTAAAATACATGCAATAAATAGGCTTTTACAAATAAGTGTTAGTTTTTTGTCAAGATCACAGTTTTTGTAAGTGTTTGGGCAAAAGTTAGACTGCAGAAAGACCGCATCACGAATCAACTGTTAATATTTTCTATATTTGAAAGTTGAAACAAAAGACATTTACAAACGTGTTATAGCCATCTATAATAATGAAGGATATGTGATATCAATGTTGGTTTCATCTTCCACAAATAAATCTTACATCTGTTTGCTACATTCATAAACTTTTATTTCCAGTTCCTATGTTGCTCTTCTCCAGCCCTAATACTTGGACACCTTAACAAAACAGTTATTGCAAAGCAGGTTTCTCCAAATATTAACTTGATATAACTATAAAAGTAAAAGCCGCTGAACCATAGCTGTCAAACTCTGATTGTGCTCTAGTGCTATGCTAGAGATATATTATAGTTGTTTTAAAAGATTTAATTTAATTTATTTCGAAGCAGTAATCCATCTATTATTTGGAGCGATAGGCATTCAATTAGAAACCTTCAATTATAGTTATAAGTGAGTGCAGTAGAAACAGGTCTATTACGGCAACTGTCTGAAAGCTTTCTATGGAAGAGGAGCGAAATTAAAACAGTCATTAACTCTGAAGCAAAATCTAAAACTCAGCACATGATGACAATAGAGATAAAGGGCTTCTTTTTTATATTCATTCAATAAAACCATGACAAATAAGCATTAGTAGAAAGTCCACAGCTTCCTTAGCATAAATATCCTTGTAAAAATACTTTTTATTTGCTTATGTTATATGAAGCACATACCATACAAATTGGTCCTTATATATATTTAATTGACCCAAGATAACATAATTAATATTACTAATAGTGATTAATTAATTATTAAAAAATTAACAGATTTAGAGTAGTTATAGATTTATCATTAACAGAAAGATAGAGTGTAAAGCATGACATCAGCTGAGAGTGCAACCTATTTAAAGCAGTAATTGTACAGAAATTGTTAAAAAATATAAAACAATTTGAATTTCTGTCTGTCAATATGCTCTATCCAGAACACCTCATGGAGGTGTAGTTTCAGCTCCGATGGTTTAAATTCTGTATAAAATCTTCTTTAATGTACTGTTTGAAATCTGATTATTAATTGAATAATCGACAAAACAATTAATTAATAATTAGTTATAATTCAATTAGCAAAGTACTTGGTTGAGTCCTTTCACTTTTGTTAGTATTATGTAACAGCTGCAGAAAACTGTGGTCTCAAACTCTATTCCTGGTGTTCTACAGTCTTTGCTTGAACACACCTGACTGGTGAGGCAGTGTACGTACAGATTGAATTCAGGTGTGTAGGGTAAGAGAGACATCCTAAAGGTTGGAGAACGGTCCTTAAGGACTAAAGTTTGAACAGCCGGATGTTGGATAAAGTCCAATATTCTGCAACGCTCACCCTCATCACGTCTGCTATTAGAAATGTCTTTTTCAGAAACAAGGTGCACATAAACACACAGATAGCCGATATGCAAATAACTTTACTGTGCCTTGTACTTGCCTTCTTGAGTCTTACTGTCAGCACAACCCCCATCTTTTAAGCTCGCCTTACAAAATAACCCAACTTCAAAACTTGAGTGATCGACATTTTGTGACATTACTTCTGACCAAAATATGACGAGAAGTCTCCATAACATGGCTGCATAAACTGATTTAGGTCCCCACAACACGAGTAACGCTCGGCCACACACACCCACACAGACACGCACAGTCACACACACAAGAGTAAATCACGGGTCTGGCGTCGCAGGCTGTCTGCATCCAAGTGATGGTCAGGTTATAAGCAGCATCATGTTTCTTTGAGACAGATCAGTGGCGACACAGCAGCTGCGACCATGGTGTAATGTTAGGGGGCAGGACGCTTGAACAAACTGCTTCAGGCTTTTTTGCTCTTCCCATGTGCCCAGGCAGACTTAAGAAGTCTTTCAAAAACAAACTGTGCAACACTTCATAGATTAAGTGTTTTTTTATGCATATTAATAGGTGGACTGAAGACAAAATTAATTGGCAGCCAATGCGTTGCCAAAGTATTCATGGTATTACTTCCAATAACAAAAAAAAAAAACAGAAGGATAAAGAAAGCAAAACTAATTTATACATAAGATATCAAATGTTATCTCTAATAAGGAATCCTTTCTTTTCAATGGACTATTCTGAATATGTTCCTAACTGCACAGGCCAAAGCATCTGGTAGGTTCACTTTCACAAAGTTTTTGATTTTTTCTAATTTTGCTGTGGTTTATCCTCTGTCTGCAATTTAGACATTGGTGGCCCACTCTGGAGACTTGCGTGTAGATAATTACTGGCTGTAACAGCAGTGGGTTTGCAAATACATAAGTAGGAGTTATAAGCCAAAGAAATCTGTGAGGTGCAACATCCAGTCGTCAAGATCCATTAGTCTGCTGACACTTCTCTGTAACTAAAAAAGCCTTATTTCCTGCATCTCACCTTTTAATTACTGGCAAAAAAATCATTTAAGGCCTCTGCAGTCACCACAAACTAATACCTGAGGTTTACTTGCTTTAGAGTTGTTGCTATTCTTTTTATATCATAAAGATTTTCATGTTTTTGACTACAAATAGGATCAAGATACACATTAGGGCATGTAGTATGGTTTAAAGATGTTTATTAATAAAATGCATTCTGGTAAAACACTAAAACAGAAATGCTTCAGCAAATGATGAATCACAATAAACAAGAGCAAGAACCTTTCAGTTAAGTGAATAAGATAATTTCTCAAATGGAATTTGGCAAAGAGGTTGGAATTTGGCGCACTGTATCTTTAGTCTGCTGACTTTTAATGCATAAATAAAATTAAAATGTACATGACTCAAACACTCGTTGTGGAGAGTTTTGTAACAAAAAAAGATGAAGAATCCAAGACAGGACGTCATTACTTGTAGCAGACAAGTGTCAGGAAACCGACACCATTTGAACACCTTCTACCACCATCCTGACCATTCTGACGTCAACTTTTACGATGCATTGCATCTTTTATTGTTGGGTCGGGGTGGACATTAGCATCATCCTTTGGCCAAAAAACAGGCAATTTTATACACTGGCAGCTATTTTATCAATGCAAACACCACAGGTCTATTTCATTAAAAGAGAAGTTGATCTATAGAGGGTTAAGGGTTAGGATGATTCAATAATTTTAGCATAAAATGAATAAACTTAGTTTAGTTAGAACACTTTTACATGTAAAGTTATACTTAAATAATCTTTGGATTTATAACCCAACTGCAGTTAATGTTTCACCATTCTTTGCTATCTGATTATCCATCGATTAATCGAAAAAAAATAATGAACAGATTCGTCAATTAGCAAAATAATCAGTAGTTATTTTTGGGTGATTCTTTTTGAAAAAGCAGTGGACAGCAAGTACTTATTGGAGATAAAGCCCTCAAGGACCCTGACCCTGAGTGGTCACTCTGGCAGTGATACTTTAACGATGGCAGCAGATTAAGCTCCTTAGAAAATCTATTTTAAGACCTGAAAGACTTTAAAAGTCATCACAGAGACATGCTCTAATCATCTGTTTCTGAACAGAAATGTCTGCCAGCTGTTAATAACAGATCCAGTAGAGACAATAATCAACATGGTTTCTACAGCAATGGCCCAGTGTAGGTAAACATGCAAGGATTCAAGAACTCAATCGCTGGGATAAACCTGAAAAGGCAAAGGAAAGGCCATTTGTGATATCTAATTGGTGATATGTGAGAAGAGATCTCCCTTCAACAACAAAAATAAAAAGACCCAGGAGGGCCGACATAAATCTCTGTTGAGACTTCTAGTTTGAAACTTACAAGCGGATAGGAAACATCCAAAAAAGGCAGAATGTGGAATTACTGCTTTATTTATTCACTGAACTGAAGCCAAGTTATTTTAGAGGGACATTTTTGTGGTAAAATAAAAGGAGGTAAAGGGCTACTACAAAAAAAGAGAAGGATTAGAAAAGGTCTAACTTGAATAAGTTGAGTAGATGTGAAAAATTACATGCAGAGAGATTGTCTGGTGACTTCAATTAGCAAGATTTGCCCTAAGCCATGAACAGTCTTATGAAAACGAAACTCTTTGCAAATTCTTAAAAGTTTGCTAGTTTCATAAAAAGAAGAAGCACAGAGATGTTAGTGGAATATTTAAAGGGATCCTTCTACTTTCTCTACAATATACATGCAAAGACTGTTTTAAAATGCTAACCGTGCAAATCACTAGCAAAATAAGCTAAAGCCAGTTTGACATGTAAATTGTATTGAGTCCAATTCTTTTAGATAATAATAAAACCCTGTTTTACAGCCACACCACAGTGTGAGAACACCTGTAACCAATCTAATAATTAATAAGGAATAGTGAAAGAAGGGCTCCTTACACTTTATATCACAGCTTTCAAAACAAATTTAGAATTAACTATAATTGTTTTTAGAAGGTCAAAATTTTACAAAAGAAAGATCTTATAACTCGTAAGTGATCAAGTCAAGCATTAGTAAAATGAAAGTAGATATTAAAAATGCCCAAACCATTGAAGTATAAAATACTGTTATCATAAAACACATCTAATGTGCTTGTTAACTAGTTAAACATATGAATTTGTTTTCTTTTTTTCTACATAAGGTAAACTTAAATCAAACCTGTTTATTCCATATTTTGTTTGACACTCTTGTAGTATCAGATGAATGTGTAACAAATGTTAGAAGCAGAAAATTAATTATGCAGAACTATTTTAGGAGGCAATATTAATATTTAATAAGCAGAAAATGGAGTTAAAAAAAAGTATTTTACCTAGCATTGGAGAAACTGAATTTCCAACTAATAATGTGAAGGTTATAATCGTTTGGAGATTTTCTACTAAACTTTATTAAGCAAACCATTGGCTGAACAAAGCTGACTAACCGCCTCTGTTACATAACGCCTTAAAATAATGGCCCGGATTGAAATTTTAAGCTGTTTCACACTTGAACAAGTTAAAAATATGTTAAGAATTCAGTCAAATCAAAGCCATAGCTGTAACTGCTTTAAAGCACTGACAGATGCAAACATCGATTGAGTTCATCCAAAACATTGTTTCAAAGCTCTCTTTTACAAGAAGCACAAATCTGCTTGTTGTGAGATGCAGGACTTCATACAAGGAATGCTTTATGAATGCAGTGTAACTGTTCAAACTGCGCATTACTGCCACTAGTTGAACAACAGCTTCTTCCAACAAAGTCTATGTTATCGGACTTATTTGTTCAACCTTGCCACTCATTAGCAGACCCCCTCCTGGCTGCATGAATGAACATAGGGGGTCAAAACGCTGACCCTGCATGCCCACTCACTGGCCATACTGCAAATAACAGAGGGCCGTGTGTTCTGAAGATTGCATCACAACTGCACTAACGAGCAGAGCCATCAGCCTGGGAGCTCTGATGTAATTATGTAACACAATTCCTCTCGCTCGAGGTCGGGGCATCGGGAAGGAAGAATGAATAGGATGCGACAATTGGAGGGTTTATTAGGTTACTATTCTTATATAGAATCCAGAATGTGGTTAGCTTTTGGACTGATGTTAATAGAGAGAAGGAAAAAAAGACTCATATGTGAAATAAAAAAAAAATAGGTATTAAAAAGGGAAAATATTTTTTGAAGGAAAACAAGATGCAAAATAGAAACCTATCTGACATAACCCGTTAAATATAAGACATATTTAGCCCGTGTTTAATGTGTTACTAAAAAATCAAAGCAGTGGGAGTGCATAAGAAGCCATGTAAAGTTACCTAGAAATTATCAAATGCACACAGCTGACAGGCACCATCTTATTAAAAGACAACCTTCGGCTAAAAGCAGGTATTTCAAGAGAAAAACTCAAATGTTTGCTGAGGTTTCATTATGACATGATACTTAATGAGAATTTCAAACTCTTTAAATTGAAAATATCCCGTTAAAACTTTACATTGCTGAGAGCTGAGGACAAAAAATATCACATGGTAATTTATTCTGATAGAACACTGGATCCTTTAAACAGCAAGTGCTTCCTGGATATAAGAGCCAAACCCTTTTGCTGTTGTGCTCTTAAATCTGTAACAAATCTAACAAGTTTGTATCAGACAGTTAATTAATCTGGCTAACCAATGTGCAGCCAGCCACCTTAAAAAGTGTAATTTCGATATATTCAACATAAAATTAAAGTTACCGTAAAATGTGCTCTGATATTCACACCCCAGCTGCCTGTTTTTTGCAAGATCAGAATCATTTCTAAATGGCCCAATTTAACTTCCATGTAATGTATCCTACTTTAAGCCAGCTGACTGGCAGTGTGGAGCCACAGGTGATGGAGGTGTATTACATAAAGCCAGAGAAAGTTCTAGCTACTATGGTACCTCCTGTGGGATCTAGGAAAACAAAGCTGAACCATAGAAAACATATGACCGAACACTTAAAACACAGTAAAGCCCATCAAACGGTCTACGTGTCACAGTGTGTCAGTTTGCACACTGTGGTAACAAATACGAAATAGCAGCTTATCACATCTATCTTCCAGCATGTCAATCTCTTAGTCACACACATTGTCATTCAGTAAAAAGAAAAGCTGAATAATATATTATTTTGGTGAGGCCCGACTGCCCAGGTACCACTGTTGAGTGCCCAGTATAAAGATAAGAGCAGCCTGATTAGCAGAGATGCTATATTTACATCCATTAGAGAGAACCCTTTAACCTCAAGGGTGGCCCAAAACTTTCTATCAGCTCAACCTTCTTCTTTATCAATGCCAGTAGTAATATTTTGATGCAGAAAATCAACTTTTTTTATATTTTAACCCTGATCTGCGATTCTTCATGGGTGAATGTCACATTGTGATAGCTCAAACTAAAAAAAAGCTTTTCCTCCATGACAGCTGTGTATAAATGTGTTAAATCCCCTTTAAACAAACAGGCACAATCAGTGAGGAATGAGGAAGTGGGGGCTCTGAAAAAAAATAGTAAAAGCAAAAATAACTGAGATTCCCATCTGCTAAGAGGCTGTTTACTGATTGTATATCCTATAAAAAGAAACACAAAGCTAAACTAACACATATGAATCATTTGACCTAAACTGCTTGTTTATCAAAACATATTAGATCTGTCGGATTTGGTGACAATATTTAGGAAATTAATGGAATCTACTTCTGATTTAAAGTGTAGAGAGGAGCTGTATTGACGTTTAAAGAGTGGAAAGCGTTTGTCATCCTTAGACATACAGGTAAGTCTTCATGCTATGAAGTGAGGGCTGAGAACCGCCCCTCACAGTGTTCCCGAGGGGTCAAGGTGACATTCCTCAACACCTCTGAGACTGGTCCTAATGGAGGGATTGGAGCACGGCTTTTGTTGAATGAGAAAGAAGAGACCATGAAGAAAAAAAGGCTGTAAGAAGAGACGGAAGTTTGTAAAAGTGACAGGGGATGAAAACGAGACTACATGGAATAACCATGAGCAGGGAGGAGCTGAGAGGAAAGCGCTCAGGAATGAGTCTGAAATATATATCCTCCCCCCCCCCTCGAGTGTAAAATATGAACATTTTCTATTACCGCAGGTTTTTTAAATTGTCATCTTTATATTTATTTAGTTACTTACAACCATGTGAAGATATATACAGAAATACAGTCTCTACGTGTAAAAGTATTTACTGCCTTTACCAGTTCCACCTTTTTGCACAGAATCTGTAAGATTATTCTTTCATCATCCTTTCATTTTATTCTTTGTTACTTCAGGCTGCAAACCTTATCTTGTTCCACTTTTCAGAAAGTAAATCTATTCCCATTCTAACATTAGTAGCCAAATATTATAAGGTGATTGTTCAAATCTTGTGCTGTTTGCCTTTTTCCACAGTTATTTTATTCCCTGATGCTATTTCTAAGGTGGCTGTGGGAAGCACTATTTTTATTTAGCATGGTTTTTCCCTCGTCAAACTGTTGGAAACAATAAAAGCTCTAAAGCAAGGTCTATAATTGTGGCTTTGAAAGGAGGAGACAAACAAAATTCTGTTTTGGTATATTGGTTGTAAAATCTATTCAGATCTCTTAATATGGTTTCTCTTACAGACATCATGTGCTTTACAACAAATAAATGTAAATATAACACCTGGGTTTAGAGAAGGATATGTTTAAGAGGGAAAAACACATCAAATTCAATAAAAAAAAACACAGTCAAATAAAAAAACAATTTATATCGATACGAATTAGAGGAGTTTACTGACATGCAACAAGTGTACAAAAAAATATTTGGTGTTCTAGCACTGAAATAATAACAAAGAAATAGAGAGCTTCAGTATCAGCTGAGTGCAGGTGCAAAAATCCAACCAACAAAGAAAATGTAAATTGTACCGTCATAAAACCAGAAGGCTGGAAACTATTGCCCGTCAGATGAGGATGACTGCTGAGATCCAATTCTGTGCTCTGCTGCTTTTCCTTCTTGTTCCCCTCTTCTAAGGATAAGTGTCTCCAACTGGTGTCGGTCTTCACTCCCTGACCTTGCCCCGTTTAATGCCTGGGAAGCACAGGGACAACAGAGAGGGAGAAAGCTGCAGTGAGAGAGCCAGAGAGGGAGAGAGAGGGAATGGCGGGGAAAGAGAGTTCCCCATTCGGACCAAGCAGTGATCAGATACAGCTATTTTCAGACTTAGGCATGCTCGTCTACAAGACTGGAAAGTCACCCCCACCCCCATCCCCTTAGTGTATACAGATGAAGGGGGGGGGTGAGTGACAGCATTAACTCTAACGCTAACAAATATGCTCTCATGCATACCCCCCTGCAGGTACATCCATTTTCATATGAAGTTGGGATAGAGAATAACACAGATTTAGACACAGAAACAGGTCAAACTGTAGAAGAGATCCAAGCAGCGATGGTACATCTGAAAAGTTAGAAGAAAACCAGTAGGAGTCACGGGATGCATGCTGGAACACTTTCATACTTCAGTCGTGTTCAGGGATTTACGGTCACATACTTCCAGACATAAAGTGGCCTTTTCTCAACAAACACCCATACAGAAACGTCAAACCATCGGTACATATAGTAAGTAAGTCCTTTTTTTTGGTATTTTGCAAGCAGATTTTTTTGCCAGGGCCAAAATCGCTTACCTGTCCAAACATATTTGTTCGTAGTTTGAGATTTGATCTTAGGTTCTTTTTTTTTTCTTTCTACCAATAACATCAGAGCATGCTCAGTCAGAATTAGTCATATCAAGCAGTAAATATTAATACGTGTCAAGTAAAACGTGTCAGTTCTAATCCTCCTGCTGTGTAATCCATACAGGTATGTATATTTGGAAATGACCACACGCAGGCTGAATATACACAGGAGAGAGGTCAGCCAGAAGCACCTCTAGACCACAGACTCCCTGCTATTCCCAGAATGATGATGTAACTACTGCTATTAGCATCTCATACTGAGTTCGAGCCTGGATATCTAAAACCAGTGAGACAGCTACTGTGCAACCTGCAATTTGGACAACATTCACATTAAACTAGGTATTGGTCATTATCAGATTCTCATGGTTTGCTAACAAAAAGTAAAAGTGACTATGTAATATTTTTAGTTTTGGGAAAACAGAAAAAAAGGAAACAATAATCATTCCTATGGCTCAAACAATAACATATTAATACTGAGTCATAATAATGTTCTCTGTAACATTTAAACGCCGTCTGTGGTTTCTGTAGCAAAATATTTGCATACAGCTGTATTCACCTCTGCTGTGAGTGCTTTACATCCAAGCTACAGCACCAAATAGCTTAATTTGTTGATTTAGCTAAAGAATTTGATCCAGCAAATTATACATTTCTATGACAAGACTTTTGATTTGATTGAGACTCAGTTATTTGGTCTAATTAGAAATTAGTGTTTGACAATACATCAGGACCTCCTCTAATATCTTATGATGTTTCTAGACCACCTATTCTAGCCCCCATTATATTCTGCAAAGCAGGCAGCTAAAACATATTTGTATATGCTGATGAAACCAGAATTTAATCTGTGACAGTGTTCTTACATCAAGCTTCAGAATTTCTGAGGAAACTTTGCAGTCCCTGCAACAAAGTCTACTGAAATGTTAATTTACTCCCAAATAAAAGAAAACTCCATTATAATGTTCATTTTTGGTTGCACAATATCACAAAAGATAATCCCGCAACTCCAGCTAATAACTTCAATGACACAGTTATGATTGAACCTCAATTTCCTAACTTACGTTTCTTTGCAAATTCACACGTTTGTATAACACATGAAATATCACTTTCTATCTTTTATTTCCACCGAGTATTCCTGTCTAAATTAGGATTATGCAAACACTGTTATTATGACTCTGATTGCCATTAAATATGATCAAATATATTGCAGACCTCTGTCCTTACTTATTGTTGTGCTTTTGTTGTGCTTTATGATACAAGTACAGAAAAGGTCTATTGATTTAAATACATATAATTCTTTGTTCTGTTGCTCCATACACCACATAGAGAAAATCCAAGTAACTGACACACAAAAACCCTACGTTTTAATCATTGATATTTCTTGTATCTGCAACCCACTCATATATACTTCCAACTCAAATTAAACCGAAGAACAAAAGACAAAAAAGTCAGGGGTCATAAATCAGTTCAGGAAAAGCAGGTCAGTCAGAGCTAAAAGGAAATTCCTCAACTTTCAAAACTCCATTAATGAAATATCAAACATTAATCTACTTTTAACATCAAAAGCTGCTAGACAAAACAACTCTTATTGTTATAACTAATTATGAATTCTCTGAGTGGTTTCAGCTTCCGTCAGTGACTGACCAAACAAAAGCAATCACTCATGAAGGTAACAAACATGGCAATTGCTTGTTTTTATCCCTCCAACTCTAATTTGAAAAAAAAAAACACATAACAAAGCTGAACTTTATGTTGCCATTTCTCCAGGATCTCTTTTTAATGGACTTTTGATCAACTTTATCTGGGCGCTGCTTGCCCTTTGCCCAATAAGAGAGTGATTGTGTTAAAATTCTACACATAAATATTAATGAATATAATTAAATTTAAAAAGTTAACACATAAGGTTCAAAAACAATTAGCTAGTCAGCCTCTTACAAAACAGCATGTGGCTCCTTGACACTTCCTGTCACGCGCCGAGGATCACAAAGGTATGGTGAAAATTTGAAAACTGACAGGTGCTAATGACTGAACTCTGGAGCTGGAAAGATCAGGGCTATGTCAAGGGACCAATAAAGTCCTCTGCTTGAGTCTTGACCTAAAATCCCAACAACAACCCTAGATTTCATCATCTAAGTCAATGATGATTTACAAATGCCACTGAGGAGAGTTCTACATATATTTCTCTATCAAATGTAGTTGAATGTTAATACCTTTTTTTAACTAAAAAGAACTTGTTTTTTTTTCATAATAAACAGACTTGAACTAAAAAACAAAAACAGTACCAATGCAAACTATTTTTGCAAACACTGACACAAATCTAAACATAACGCCACTTTGACCTATGAGCCACTCCACACTACAGCATTTGCGTCGCCATGGTCTCACCCATACAGTTTCAACACCCAATTCATTATCAGCCTCTGCAAGGCCCCGCTGTTCCAGGTTAAGTGAGTGGCGGGATATAAAAAGCAGAGGAGCTGCACATGGAATGTGTCGCACTTAAAAATACTTAAAACCTTGGAGATCAAAATAAGATAGCTAGATCCTCAGAGATATTGCCAGTATCCTCTGCCATGTATCACATAAACATCATGTAGTGCATAGTGAAGGAGAGGATGACGCAGAGTGAGACATTGAAACTCTGTTAAAGCAACAACCTGGAAAAAAAAAAAGAATATACTTTTTTAATTCCCATTTTGCCAGTCTTGCTCACCTTTTTTGCCACCAGTCTCCCCCTCAGCCATATGAACAATACATTTCTGTCTTTTTGCAACTCTAAACCAACAGGTGTGAGTTTAAGCTGGTGGAGACTTTCCCTCACTGACCATCAATCACATCAAAGTTCTATGAGTCCTCATTAGGACAGCACATCTAAGCCTCCACGAGAGTTTTATTAGTTCAGTAGCCCCTATGGAGACAGTCAGCTGCCAATTGTTGCTCATTGTATTGCATCTTGCTGTGGTGCTTCCCTTCTGCCAGATCCAGCTGTGCAGTCAAAAACTGATATAAATGACAGCGTTAGAAGCACCACAATGTAAAAAATGAAAGAGAAAAAGCACTTATTTAGACATGTAGGCCTCACTGGGAGTGGTATGAGGTTCCCGGAGAGATAGTGTTACGTATTGTGCACCCAGGGCACATCCCGAGTGTTCATTGAAACCCAGCATTGAAATTAATTTGGAGAGATAACACTCGCTACTGCTGAACTCTTTATCATTTTTCCTCATGATATTAGTAGCAGAGAGGATGGGGGACATTTTTTAGATTATTAATTATCACTACAGACAAGTCAAAAGAGGAGATCCGGAAAAGAAGTTGAAAGTTGCTGCATTCTCAGCATGTATAGGTTTTAGGATGATGTTTTTTTTCTTCATTGGTTTATTAAATCCTTAATAGTCTTAGGCCCACACATTTCTCAGGTCTGTTGTTTTATTTTCCAAACCATAAAGATCATTGTGGTTATAAAGGAGCCCTCTTACACTTAGTTTGATGTTGATTTTGAGATTATAACCCCAACGTGAGATGTTCTCATACATATTGCTGTTAAATATTGTTCTCCAAGGGATATTACTTGATCAAGCCTTTTCTAGAACATCACATATTATATAATGAAATTATGTATGATTAGTGTTGACATTGTATCAGGTTGATATAGGTCAATATTTGGGTTTTATGTAATTTTATGTAATTTCATCTGCTTTGTTATATATTTCTAAAACTTTATATTGAAGGAGTTTTATAAACATGGCAAAAGTGTGTCATATGTTTGTACATGTTTTTTGTAGGCACTCTTGGCAGTGTTTCTGAAGTTTTTACTGAATCGATTTAAAAATTTATTGTATTGATAAAAACTAAGAGATATGTTATAATATAGATTTTGGCCATATGGTCCAGTCCTATGTTCCACACATCAGGAAATATTTTAGATCATTCTGGCTTTTAGAATTGGAATTTTACTAAAACGACTTAGTTATACTTATGGCAATTTGTTTTTGCAACTTTGAAACAATTAACTTAAAAAGCATAGTTTGAATTACCATTAACTTGTTTATTTCTAATTAAGAATATAATTTCCCCAGTCCAAAAAACCCAATCACCTGTGGTATCAGGTATTTCTATACATTTCTGTTTGTTTCCAACTGTTTAAAATCGTTGCTTTGTTTTTATTTTTCCAAATTGTCAAGTGTTGTTTTTTTTTCATTCTTCTGTTCTTTCTATATGAAAAATGTTTAAATAACTATATTTAAATAAGGTCATATAATTATATAAAACAACAACAATGCTGACTTTAAAAGGTTTGAACGTTTTTCTGGTATGGTGTGAGAAAATATACAGCACTCCTAATTGATGGAACATTGTTGATCATACTCGTACTGTGTGGTTTGCTTGTTTAACAGGAAAAAAAATCTTAATTATCCCCCCACCCCCTTCTTTTTCCAAAAAAAGCACACGATCATCACACATATACCGACATACTTGCATTATACATGTAAGGAAGTACAACAGGATTCAGCTTTCCTGTCCGCAAGCCACAATAATAGACTGCAGCATTGTGTAAATCCAAGCCAACAATAAAGAATATCTTTTAAGATGTGGGTTCAACGTTGATATTTCAGTTCATGTTTACAAACACCAAACTTGTTCAGTTAACGCCCTGATTCCTAAAGATTTTAACCTTAGTAATTATCTTCCCATAGATTTTTCTTGTTTGCAGCTCTCACCATCTTTGTAACCGCATCTTCCCTTGATGCACCAGCAGCAGCAGCAGCAGCAGCAGCAGCAGCAATCCACTGGAATGTACATTTATGGAAACAACCGAACCAACCGCATCCCGACTAAGCTGACTACAAGGGTTTAGATCTAGAATAGGGACACTGTTGTAAGTAACGCCTTTGGGACACTTAACGTCTCGCCTTTATCTTGTTCAAATGGAATATAGCTCAGCTAAATCTGATCCTTTGCAGCTCATGAGTTGACATTATAGTTGAAATTGTGCACGATTACCTTTAAACAACCAACAGCCCTTAAATATCCCCAGGAAATCGGCCCCTCTGCTTGTGAGGTGGTTAAAAGTTCTCACTTCGTCAGGCGAGGAAGCGACACACGCTGGCGCCGCATCCGTGTGATGAAACCATACACCTGTTTCTCGGTGCTCTTTAATGCTGCCCGGGTATCGATCGGCTAATTAAAAAGTAGCTCTGTCTCATGGTCTCGCTCTCTCATAGGGGGTCAACAGGCCTGGGGAAGTAAGGCGGAGAAACCTGTCCGAGCCCGTCTTCTCATCAAAACAACCGCAGCAGAAGGCGAAGCAGTGATACTCGCCCCTTCTATTACTTGGCAAACTGCGGTACAACTAAACTCGTTCAGCCGCCCACGTCCAGAAATGGTCAGAATCTTCCGTTTCCGTTTGGTTGTCAAGTGAATGATGCCACAGCTTCGTGCGCAAAATGGCTACTGTTAGTTTCATTCAGCGGCTGACAAACGCGAGCTTCTCATTGGCCCACCGTGTAGCCATGGCAACCCCCGCGGTTCAATCAGTGCTGGCAAAGGACACAGGTCTGTGTACTGCTGTCTGACAGCAAAGTAACATTCGCTTCCTAATCCTACAAAGGACTATCAACAACTGACCCACGGTGTTTGAGATTATACGGAAGCCAACAAAAAATTATATACAAAACCTTTCAGACCGTTTTGGTCATGTCATAAATTTCATGTTTAACGTGATTGTTAAAATTAAGCTTAATATCCTAGTGAATAATATTTTGGTTGGACTGCAAGCCCCTTTACACACAAAAATAATTTAAATCTAACAAAAGTAATAGATGCAAATTCTACAAATAATGAAAAATAAAAGCCAGACATTGCTTTTCAAACATGCTTCAGCATGATTAATTTATAAAGTAAACTTATGAAACAGGCCAGGACAAAAATATAAGTATGCTTAACTACATTTCTTGCTCCACGATCTTTTGAGGCAATCACTGCAATCAAACGATTCCTGTAACTGTCTATGAGAGTTTTGCACCTCTCAAAAGGCATTCTGGACCAAAGATGTAGCCCCAAATCATAACAGAGCCTCCTCCATGTTTTTTATAATTTAGACAGTGTTCTTTTCTTTATACGATTCCTTTTTCTGTCTGTGAACTAGAACTGATGGGCCTTGGCAAAAAGCACAGTTTTTTACTCCTCTACTCATAGGACATTCTCCCAGAAACTGTGTGGCTTGTCAGCGTGTAGTCTGGCAAATTCAAGTCTAGCTTTCATATGAATTGTTTGAACAATGGTGTCCTCCTTGGTCGTCTTCCATTGAGTCCACTGTGGCTCAAAAAACAACTGATAGTGGACACTAATGTGCGTTGAGTTTAAAGTTCACCTTTAATCTCTTTCAGTGTTTTGGGCTCTTTTGTTTATGACTGGTATTATCTGTCTCTTTGATTTGTCATCAGTTTCCCCCTGAAGCCATGTCCAGGGAGGTTGTCTGCAGTCGCATGGATTCTCAATTTCTGAATAATATGTGCAACTGTAGTCACAGGAACATCAAGCTTCTTGGAGATAGTTTTATAGCCTTTAACTTTATGTGCTTGTCTATAATTTTATTTCTAAACTCCTGAGGAAACTCTTTTCATTGCTTCCTCTTTTTCATGTTGAGTGTGGTACACATCATGTCACTAAACAGCACAGTGACTACCTGTAGCCTTATATATAGGTCCTGACTGATTAACAAGTGGACATGTCATGATTTAACATGTGCCTTTGTTAACATTGTCAGTCATTTTATTTTGGGTTACCATAATTTTGTCAAGGACTGTTTAATTTTTTTTTTATCATTCTGATGAAGCATGATTGAAAAGGAATGTCTGACTTTCATTTGTCCATTTCTTCATATTTTTTGTTATCATTACTTTTACAAGTTTCAAATTATTTATGTATCCATTGTGGGTTTTTCTTTCATCAAATGAGGGGTACCAGCTGTTTTGTCCATGTCTAAGGTGGTAAAATGTTTAAAAACAAACAAGAGTCCTTTTGTCCATCCAATAGGACAAAAGTATTCTTTATCCTTAAACCTATTTTAGTCTTTGACATTTGACATTACGTTTACATAAAATAGCAGGTCTAAAAATCCATCCTTGCTACAATACCAACTGAAAGACTTTCCAAACACTTATGTTTGGAGAAGGAGGTCTGTTTTTTCTTTAATATATATTTTATAATACAGTGATACAGGAAATTTACGGCAGGGTAGGTAGGGATGCCTCAAAAAAATGGGAGAAGATAAGAAAAGAATTACGAAAAAATATGGAGTAAAAAATGTTTTCCCTTGTTATTGTTAAACATCATTGATATATAAAACCAGTTTAATTGTAATAATATACATATACACACACACACATATATATATATAGAATATATATATAGATATATATAGATATATATATCTATATATATATATATATCCACATTTATATGAAATTGTAATAATATAACATTATTGAAATGAAAAACTGGGGGGTTAAAGACTGAACTTAGAGGCTAACTGACAGGGTACTGAAAGGCTATAACTTACTTGTTTAATTCTATCTTTTTAAGATACTAAAAATGTAGAGCTGATGATCCCATAGCTGTCCCATCACACACACTTATGCTAGTAATACTAATTGTGGATAAAAATGCTAAGTAATGTTTAAAAAGTTAACTCTTTAACAGAGATGGGTAAAACGCCCGAAAAGTGCACTAAAGTAACTCTAACACCACCTTATTATATTTTTGTTCAAGTAAAGTAAAACAATAACAGCTAAAAACGGTCAAAAAGTTCTGCATTTGGTAAAAGGGCTACTCCAGTACTGAGTAACTCATCATGACATCTAATTTACTACGTGGATTTTTCTTCAATAGGACAAAGCAAGATGTAAAGTTTTCTGCAAATTCTGCTATGTTAAAGACTATAATAAAATAATTTATGCGAGTAAATAACCTAATTGAGAAACGACAAATCTAGTCAGAAGAAACACTTTATTTTGTTTTTTAACATGAAAGTGATTAAACTAATTCTCACAGTAGATAATGTACACATATTAGAACAATTTGAAATGCTCCAGTGTAATTATTAAAGAGGTAATATATATTTATTTAGGCTGTAAATCAGCTTGAAGTTTTACAGTAGGCTTTCCAGACATAAGCCAAGCTTGTGTACTAAAAAGGAAAACTCATTTTAACACCAACATTAACAGTGTGTCTGTTTGGAGCAATATATATATTTTTCTTTTAAAAAAAAAAGCTTATTTGTTCTTCAGTGAAGTTACTTGCTCTGGATGAAGTAGCCAAATGTTTAACTGAAGCAGTATATATATTTATAAGTAGTTCTAAATTTGCACTCTTTAAAGTACATTTGTGTCAAAAGCTACTTAAGTAAATGTAACTGGGTAAATATAATTAGGTATTACCCACCTCTGCCCTCTAAACATTTTATCTTTATTTTAAAATTTTTAAATCTTGTTTTATAGCCTCTGCTTTTTAACACATACAAAGTGATGTCCCTTTTACTCTTATTATCAAAAAACATAGACTGGTCATGACAGCAATTCTATAAATAAATTGTGTGAATGTAAGGTAAATTTAGAAATAAAATATCTACTTTGGCTACAATCTCTGTGGGCAGGTCAAAGTTTAACAAAAACAAGAGATTAAAAATTAGCCAACAATCTACACTTTGTGTACTTATATAATATCAAACATAAAATATCTGTTTGGAACCTAATCCTCTGCAGAATAAACAGTGGCTGTGATTTCTCATAGTGTCCATAAAGAGTCGTTTCCTCTGTCAACTTTAAAGGTCCACAAATTTAGAACGTTATTGATAGCTGACCTTTGTGAAGTGTCACCAGGACCATATCTGTGGTTGTGTGTGGGCGCAGACACGTTTTTGTGAATGTGCATGTACACATGCCTGCATGTGTTTGGTCTTTCATCGCCAGTCTTGTGTGCAGAATATATCATCTTTACTGAAACTTGCCAAGGGGACGCCTTTTATAGCTGGAATGTCATTCGTAGACCAGCTATCAGCATTGCATTTTGAAGACCTGAGTATATGATGAAGACGCGTTATGTTTGGTATGCAAAGATCCGTGAGCGATGGAGGTGTAGACATACAAAAAGCAGAGCAGAAGACAACACTCATGTACATTATTGGAAAAGTAGTCAGATTAGCAAAGGCCCCTTACAGAAATATCTTTCTATAGTCAGGAAAGGGAGGGAGGGGCCATCATCATGCATCATTCATTTAGGAAAGTCTTGTGTTGACATGAGTGCCCCCTAAAGATGACCTCGGGAATATGATACACCAAGTTTAACCATCGTTGTGACACTAAAACCTAATAGTTCTCAAAGAGTATCTGCAATGTCTTAATTCACTCACATTTCTGCAGCAAAAATTCCACTTCAATTCCACTATTATCTAATGTCGAACACTATCAAAGCACACTCCTAAAATAGTCCTAGAATTAAGAAGACCACAGCCTGGCACATTGAGCTTGTGAGAAAATAACCTATTTATCTTAACAGTGGCACTCTCCCACATCTTTCCACCGTTGACTTCCAAAGAGAACCACATTTGGAAGAGCTGATACCAAGCCCCACTCATCTGGTCAGTGTTGAAGAAGCACTTCTGTGCTGAATGTGTGGCTGGCATCTAAGTACAGGAGGACATTGTTAGGCAATGACATCATGGTGCTCTCACGTCCATTCCTGACATGCTTTGATGTCTGAGAGCCGACCAGGTGAAATGTCTGAGCATATCGGAGAGAGAAGACTGACGCTTGATCCTACACCACTTCTATTTTTACCACTTCCTTAAAGGAGGCGACCCTTCAGCTGACCCTTTTTTTTATCATATTCATTATCCTGTTTTCTGGATGGTGTCAGGGACTTTCTTTGGGGCAACAGCCCGGTATTATCCCCCATAATTATTATATTATTTATAATTGCTGATTTTATTTTATTTTTTATAATATTCCAACTTGAGTTCTAATTGATTTAACTCTCAATCAAACATTTTTAAAATCTATCTTATTTAAGTTGACTGACTTCAATATTTGCTTTACTTTGTTTACTTTGTACTTCTTTTACTGGCATGTTCAACTTTTAAGAGAATAGACAAGAGCTGTCTGACAAATGGCAATTATTGCAGTTTACCTTAAAAACCCACCCCTGCAATCTCTACTGCTTCCATATGAATCAAATGACAGGGCGCTATGAAAACACCAGTGTCAGCAATGACTCAGTTTATGAAAAGCTGGTACAGCAGAGGTGTGACAGATGACAGTGAAACACTGACAAGAGTGTAAAAAAACAAACCAAAAAAGACAGGTTAAATTTGAGAGCTAGTGCATAAAAAAAGCAATAGTCAAGGAAAGAACATAACCTATACCTAAGCCACAAAAACATTATTTCTTTTTAATCAATATTTCAACATAATGACATCAGATAGTGTAGAAAAATAAGAAATTAGAGATAGACATAATTGCTTTCATATTAGCATCATTCTAATAAATGCTCTTCATTCCAAGTTTACTGGAAATAAACACATATTAAAGGTAAAAATGTAATCATTTTGAAAATGAATTGTAGGACTAAGCTAAGGTGGAGTGGTTATCCTGACAATGCAAAGAAACTAATGTTGTTTCATCATCAGAATGAAACATAAAGATTTGTCAATTTAATAAAAAAAAATGTTTTTACTGTAAATGTTATAAAATCTCAAGTGGTGAAATGTTTTTGAATATGCTAATTAGAGACATAAGAGTGGAACCCACAGGGGAAAGCCCACCTTTAAATCTCCTACTTGCTTCCAAACAGTTGTATATGCATTATTCTTTTGAACTAAAGGATAAAATTTATATTTTAACACCAGAAAACATAAAAATATTTCAATTATACAACATATATCACTGTAAGTTATTCATTTGTTTTTCAATGTAGAAAAGCAATAATCTATAGTTCACATAATTTCAAAATTATCTCCACCAGTATTGGACTGATAGTAATTTAATCTAAAATAAATTTGTAATGAATTGGTTCAACTGACTATTTCTTTCCTGGATTGGAAATGAAGCATACCAAAAGTAGCATCACATATTTCATAATCAACCATCAAACCATTAAACCCAGTGTGAGTAATATTGTATACATATATATATATATATATATATGTAGCAATATCTTACCATATTAGAGGCAAAATATTTGACAATATTTTACAAAGATAGATTATATATTCTGATATACTTAGAGACATGAAAACAGTGAAGAGACAGACAGACAGACAGACAGACAGACAGACAGACAGACAGACAGACAGACAGACAGACAGACAAACAACCTCCAA
>JAUZNJ010027753.1:0-16570 GCA_034780135.1 Jordanella pulchra | reverse complement strand
TTGGGATGTGCTGGAGAAGGCTTTGCGCAGTGGTCAGACTCTCCCATCATCAATACAAGATCTTGGTGAAAAATTAACGCAAAACTGGATGGAAATAAATCTTGTGACACTGCAGAAGCTTATTGGAACAATGCCACAGCGAATGCGGGCTGTAATCAAAACTAAAGGCGGTCCAACAAAACATTAGGGAGTGTGACCATTTTTGGTGGCAATTTTTTTTTTACCAGGCAGTGTATTAAAACCTATCAAGCTGTTTATTGTAAACCTATATTTTGTAGATCCTTAAATATTACATTTTATTGTATCGCGGCTTATTTCTTTTCCTCCTTTTTTTACTTCTGAAAGCCAAACGAGGCTTTTGACATTCTTGGGATCACCAGATTCCTAGAGACAGAACCAGTACGGGGAATACCACTCCCTCCTCCAGAGAGTAGGTCTGGATGACTGTCACTTTCAGCTGCACCTCCGTCTATCCTTATCCAGTTCAGGGCCCTGCTGTCCCGCATTGGGAGACAAATCATCCGGACAAGAGAGAAAAGGTGAGACAGCATTCTAGAGTTCAGACAGGAACAGTGTGAGCAAACTGGCAGAGAGAGAACAAGAACCACACAAATAAAATTATAAACAAAATAGCTGATTAAATTAACAATGCAATTACAAAGAGATATAATTGTGTTCAAGTCATACAACATTTTCGTAAAAACATTCAATTTGAGCTGGCCATGAAGCTTCAGTTTTTCCTGCAGCTGGTTCCAGGTAAAGAGAGCAGCAAATAAAAAGCCCTTTTTTCCATTTCATTTCTCATCCTAGGGACAAATAATAATAAATACTCTAGAGAGCAAAGACTGTACAACCCCAAACTCTACAGTTGGAGAACAGTTGGGAGGTGGGAGGGAATTCAACCTGTGACAGCTTTGTAAATAATTACATGACAGTGTCTCAGCCTTTATAAGGACAATGACGACCAACCAAGATGTTTATTCAACAAACTGATGAGCTAGTGATCTGGAATTTGTAATGAACCTCAAAGAACATAGCATCCAGAGCACAAAGACTCTGACATGAGGCATACATGTACAGAACATCTCCCTAACCTAAAACTGACAAGGGGGCAGCAAATAGTCATTTTTCAGATCTTGTTTTTTGAATTTAGATATCAGCATACATCTCTTGTTAATCAACTGTGTGGCATCCTGATCATTTATGTGATTGCACTCTATGTTTGTGTTGCTGTAAATCAACACAGATACAACCACGCCCAGCCCTCACCAGCCTCACATTTCTGGCTTTGCTAAACTCCGCCTTCATATGATGCATTTCTCCAACATAATAGTGGGAGAAGGTAAGACTTAGGAACAGGTTGAGCTGTCTTTTAATAGTATAGGTAGTACATACCTTCATGTCCTACCTACTCATCAATATGTGTTCTAGCTTCATCCATTCCCATGTTCTGATACCATTTCTTGTCATTCTGTTTACCTTGAAAGATTAAAGGTTTGATTTATTAGATTATAGAAATGGAAAATAACTAAAATGTTTAAAAATCATATGTATTTTAATAGATTTTTATCCTAGTTTTCTCAAGATTTGTTGCTATGATTTTCTTTTAGCTATGATTCTCATATGACCAACGATTTTGGAGAAATAGTAATACTCGACCAAATCAAAACAAGCATAAGTGATGTGCAGATATAGGTATTTTTTAAAAAACACAAAACCACATTTTTTTCCTATATACTCCTAAATGATTTTGTATTTTTTATACACATCAGCTAAGACTCGAATGAAAGAGGAACACTACAAAATCTTGCATAAAGTTCTTAGGCAGTGTTTGTCAGAAATTAATAAAAAGTAATAAAAAAACAAAATTTCAATGAAGATAAAGCATCTAGCAGTACTGTTTGAAGCTGGTGTTTGAAAAATTAAATTAATTCAATCAATGCAATTCTGCAAATAGAAATGAAAACCATTTGCATTCAATGTCCACTAAGCCGAAACAAACCCATCCCAACATCAGCGTAATTAACTGGAAGTGACACAAAGTGCTGAAGCATTCAGTATTGCGCAGTACCTGCAGATGAAACAATGCCACATGGGTAAGAGAGTAAATAACTTTACATATTGTACTGAGGGCCAAAAAGCCATTATTTAGAAAATGCATTACCAGTCTGCAGTTCTACACAATGTCTTCTCAAAAGAAAAAAAGGAAAAAGTTTTGAAAAATGTATATTTAAGTTTTATGTAAATGACCTGATAGACTTTCTGAATTTACTTACGAGACTGCAGATTGTTGATCTACTCTATAAGAATCATGATTTATTATCCTAACTGAAATAATGGGTATCTAAGAAGCTCTGCAGCACATGACATACACACATGTCATCATAACTGAAGGATTACTAGAAATATATAGGGAATAAAGGATGCAAATAAAAATAAAGAAAAAGAAAGACAAGAAATGAAATCAGAGCATCTAGAAGATCAATATCTTCCTACTTATAGTTGTTGCCTGGTTGACACTCTAAATCCAAAGACCAAGCACACAGAGAAAGGACCTGAGAAATTAAAGACCACATAGTATTTTACCACAGAAAGAAAAGCTAGATATAACCAGTTGGAAACAGCTTTTTTAATGGAGGGAATGCAGTGATTTGAAATGTTTCATGTCATGCATGAAGTTTTATCAGGTTGCTACTTAAAAATACAAAAAAGTATATAATTGTGAGACTTGATGGAACCTCTGCATACAAATGACGTTTCTTGCACAGTGTGTGTTAAAAGTTTGGTTTTCAGAGGAAAATTCTAACAAGTTTGTCAATCTCGTGTTCCTAAGCATATTAACATGAAACCTTCTACAGAGGAAATAAAACAACTTTTCTGACACTAGTCTGTAGTGGTTATGCAGCTGCAAAATGATTTGAAGGTCGACTTGGAGGAAAACTGCTGTTCAAGGCCTGATTGCTTGCCAATTGCTCATTCAGAACAACCTGCAGTCACTAGAAAGTAGGATTGGACATTGTTTTTGGAAAGAAGGCAGATGTATTGGCAGAACTATTGTTGACTTGTTATGAGGTGTTGATATGCACTGACAGGATAGAGAAAAGTTGAAAGAAGGGGTTCAAGCTCCAGAACAACATGCTCTAACCCTTAATTCCTACCATGGTTTTTCAGATTTAGTCCAAAATCATGTAGAAAAATTCTCAGAAGCAATCAGAAGGATTTACCGACTCATTCTACTCCCCTACTCACCAGATTGATCCCAGGAAGTGTTCCTGTGGAGACAGAACAAGTGAGCATATTTTCCATCCAAGAATAAACCAACTTGGTAAAGCTGACTTTGACATGCAGCTGCTGTTGAATGAAAAATGAACATTGTATAGTTTGAAAGGAAATATGTGGAAATGGCTCATTGTTGCATTCAGTTGCAAAGCAATTAGACACTAATACAAGAGCATTTTAAAGCAGCGTTAGATACATTTTGAGCCAAGTATTAGCTTAATTTGAGATAGATTCTATGATGTTTGAGATCAATATACAGCACTTGGCGCATATCCATGATCTATGCAAGCTGGTCTTTTCAAAAATGTCCTTTTATAACTTGAAAGGGTCGGATCCGTCAACGAATGAGTCATGTGACCCACAGTGCCATATTATTACAGTCTGAGCTACAATTAAAAACAAGAGCTAATTAAGCTATACGTTGTTGGGCTACAAAACAGATATGTTACTTAACTGATCAGACATATTTTGGTTCCTCTGGTGTAGGATTTATCTTAGAGGGATGAATGTGGCCTGGTCCTTACAAGAAACTCCCTGACTTCTCCGTTTATTCGTCCAAAGTGTTCTGCTATAAGATTTCAAAATACAGAGGGAGACTGTTTGAGACTGTACAGTGTTGCCAGTGGCCTTCAGGAGGGATAAATCTGGAAGTTACAGGTCTACCCCCCACCGACTAAAAGTTGCAACAAGGCTTTGCTATACTCTGTAGTTAAAAACAGACATTTAAACATTTCTGAGCTGAGGATACAAACACACCAGTGGTGAGTGCATCCATTTTAAAACACTGTAGACTATAGATATAGGACTTTAAGTTCTTAAGATTGAGCTGAAAAGCTGAATTAGCTGAAATTTTTGTCTTGTCGACTCAAGGCTGTTCTGAGGAGTTGTGGCACCACTCGTAGAACAAGAACAAAGCAGGCACTCAGATTAATGTTAATAAGATACATAAAAGAAGTTATGCTCTCTGAAGCTCATTATCTGGTTTCATACACTCAGATCTTCACTGACTGTTTGCAGAATTTGCGTCACTCAAAAGGGACTCTTCAAAGAGAAAACTCTGTCAGAGTTTCAGTGAAAACTTTTGATTAAATTGATCCTATTCAAAGAGAACAATAAATATTGGATCAGACAGATTTGACAGATCTGAACAGAAGTTAGAAAAAAAACGAGTAGCGACATGTTGCTCTGTAAGTGCTTAAGTTTTTCAATCTTAATATCTGTAATAATTGTTTGCAAACCATTTTATACCACTTAGACTTCAATTTGGGATAGCATAAGTGCAGAAACAGTTATATAAAAACAAGTCATTGTAGTGATTTTTGAAATGTGTTTTTTTTTTTTTTTTTTTGCTGTTTTGCTAGAATGCAACCTTGATATTTAAGCATTGGATATGCAAGGCACTTCAATTAAACCTGCATGAAAAACTCTGAACAAAATATCAAGAGACGCCTGAAACAAGCTTTTTCAAAGCACCATCCTTGAAGTTTAAGCCAGAAAAAAGATACAGGGTGGTACAATTAATCATTGAACTATAATGAAAATGTTTATTCTAAAGTGTAAAAGAGACACATAGGAAAAACAGCCCAGAGGTGTATCGAGCAATTACAGGCTTGGAATATTTAATTAATGTGAAATCTTTTTAATCGCATTCATGGAGAGAAAGAAAAACAAGGATTAAAGTTTAAATCTCAACAAAACAAAGCAACAGTTATACTCTGGATGGTATAACAAAGGTAAAATTGATATTTCTAAATGTTTTATTCATGTTATATTCTATTAACTGCAAAAGAAAAACACAATGAAGTCATTATACAGAAATGAGACATATGAAGATTGAAAAAAAGGCAGTAATCAAATAAAGTGCAAAAGGAACACCTCTTAGGAGTCGCATATTGAGCTATGATATTGCTCAGATGATGAACTAAAGTTATTGGTTTTTTCGCTTTGATATTTGTCACTTACTTGGAATAATATTTTAACTCTGCATTCCAGCATTTGTTGCTATCTGTCAAACGTTTTCTGAAAGGGCTGGCACACAAGGAGGTAAACAAAAACTGACAGCAACATGACAGGCTGGAAACCAAACCTGCACTTATTTAAAACAATGATGGTTAAAAAACAAATAAATAAATAAATAAAACAGAATGAATGACATTTTAGATACTTTGTATTTTTTTTCTTCCCTATCTTTAAAAACAAAAAAAGGATGCATTCTGGCAAGCTGACTGTGTGAAAACAACAGCGTATCTAATTTATTTTTCAAAGAGGCGAAGAAAAGGTTGTCAGAAGCAATGGGAGAAGTTTTTAATGGACGTGCTGCAAAGAAACATTAACAGGCAGAGAGAGACAGCAGGACTTATAGGAGTTGCTGAAAGTACGGAGGTGGTTTCTTTGAGTAGTTTTCTAAGACTTCATCTCAAAATACATCCATATATTAGCATGCATCTTGCTTGCAAAGAACTTACACATTGAAAGAAAGAGTATTTTACAAGGTTAAGAAGTGGTCAAAGTCCAGTTAGGACAGTGGTTTCCAAACTTTTCTCATTGTGCCCCGTTCTGATTTAAAAGAGAGTTTATGCACCTTGCTCCAACTAATCTTTTTTTTACAGTAAACAAAGAAAAGTCAGCTGCAGTAAAATACATAGCAATGAATCACATTTAGCCCCCACCTTACCCAACCGGCAATAGGGTATGCACCCCCACTGAGGGAGCGACACAGTTAAGGGCAGGTAGGTCATGATGAAACTAACATCGCAGTACAATACAAACAAAACAGTAATTTTTTTAAAAAAAAATTTGTTTTAATTAGTATGTTTTATCCAATTATTTTAAGTGCATTTGAAAACAACAAACAGTTGAACCAAAGTCCTGAGGCCCACGGTGAGGCCTTCACCAAGTAGGTTTACTGAAAACCATAAGTGTGTTAAACCAGGGAATCAAGGAAACTTTTAGGGTTTTTTCTTTCACTAAGAGAACTTACTCAACCTCTTTTTCTGTTACCATAGTAACATTCTTCAAAGAGCTAACCTGAAGAATCATGTTTAAGTGATCTACAAATTGAACAACAGAGAGGAGAGTGCTTTTAATAAATGTCAAAACAGCCTGCCATAAGGGACTTAAGAACATTAAGTTTAATGCTCATATAAACTTACACATTAACTCGAGCAGCAATCCTACACCATCTCCCTCTCCTTTGCAGCTGTAATACTGTTGCTCTATCTTCTAAACATTTTCTCCACTATTTGTTTGTAATTCTTCATTAAAATCTCTAGGTCCAATGGTGTGAAATAGGCACTTCCTCTTGCATATTATCATGGTGACTCGTCAAATCGGGGCTCCACTGATAATGGCTTTTCATAGTTGTTACGCTCAACTGAGTGAACCTCCTCAGAGTTGATTAAACCAACTCAGCAGCTCTTGTGAAACTGAAAACTCCAACTTTAGGCTAGATCAATTAAGGGTTGAGGATTTGCATCTGAGTTTTTAAACCTTGGTTTATGAAACAGGCCTCTGTACACCAAGAGAATAAAATAGTGAAATAAAAACAGAGACAAAACAAACTCAGGCAAAGCAATCTCACAAAAAAACAAGCAAACAAGCACCCCATGCTGTGTTGAATGCAGTGGGAAAATCATTATTTAAAAAGTATTTAATTCAATTTAATTCAATAAAAGAAGGGAGTGAAGGAGCCTGGCTGACACACAGAGCAGGCAGACACATTTCATGACCTGTAGACATAAAAGGCCTTTGTACTTCAGCATTTTGTCTCTTAAACAAACTGACGCAGCTGGTGAGCAGAGCTCAAGATCGTAAGCGGAAATGGGTGAAACAAGTTTAAAAATTGAGTAGGAGCATGGACTCCTCAATCAGCAATAGAGAACCTGTTTTAAGGCACTTTCAAATGTGGTAGTAATTCAGATGCAAATCCAATCGTTTTTAAAGCACCAGTAATCTGAATGGCTATGGCCCATTTTATTTGACTTTAAATGCTCCTTAAAATGGTATTGTTCCCATTGCTCAATAGTTTAATAGTAAAACAGAGACATATCTAGGTATAACAATAAGTATGAGAGGAGCTTCAAACAAGACATTTTTTAATCTTTCAAAGCTGAATATGTTAACGATTGTTTTCTGTTTTGATTTCTGACTTTGAATGCTAAGACCCTGGAAAGGTTGTCTGGTTTGTGTTATGCAGATGCTGATGCCTTTTCTGAGGTGGTAGTGTGAGCTTTCCTTTTGTGTATCTGTGTTGTAAAGCCTTGATTCTCTGACAACTGCATCATTTGATGTAAGAAGAAAACACTGAATAAAGAAACTGAGTCTGCAGTGGGTGGTGAGAGATGGGAATAAAACATAACTCCTTTGTCTGCCATGTGACCCAGTCGTGGGCTTGGTTCAGTTTCAGTAACAGCAATATAGCTTCTTTTTGAGCACATGTAGATTTCAAAGGCCCAAAGTCCAGACCAGTGGGAATTCTTCTCTCCTACAAAAATGCTGCCTCAGAAAAGCCTGCGATCCTTTGTTTTTTAATCCAGGATTTTTCTCAAAGGCTTTTTGATAACCATGCCCATTCCTTTTTTATAGTAAATACATTTTTTCTTTTAATTCCAGGGACCAAAGGCAGAAACCTGAGGAACCCTATAAAAATAAATATCCATATCTTCATATTCATTAATCAACTTTCTTTACCTGCCTGTCCTTAATGCTGGGGCCGGTGCCAATCTCCACCAGTGAACAGCCCCTTCTTCATTGCCTTTCAAATGTCCTACACTTTTCACCAGACCAGGGCTTATTAAAGTCTGGCTAGCGTCTCAATGCATCTATACCCTGATAATTTCTTGGTTTTACCTTTCAAGCCTCTTGTGGGACTTTGGTCCCTTAGCTTAGGTACCTTTTAAGCTTTATCTAAGATTGTTGATGGGGTGAGGCGGAGTTTAGCAAAATATTCTACGGTGCTTTTTGCCACTAGCAGTGGCATACTTTTAATTTGTCACAAAAAGGAGTCTTAGGTTCTTTAAAAGCAAGAAATGAGACCTCAAAAACACATCTGTGTAGTCAGAGGAAGCCTACTTTATTTTAAAGGAAAGCTCTTCTCTATGGCTGCTGGCTCAGCTGGTTTCTAGAATGGGATCTCTTCTCTAACCGCTGCTGTAATGTTGGTCAGAGAATTGCTCATTTCCTTTAATTTAATCTGTCACAAAAACTAGTTTTATGATGTTTTTAAGCAAAACGCTTAACCTTAAGAGATATTATGAGCCTACTTTTTTGGGGTGTGAGAGCTCCCCAGACAGGCTAGTCCCTGGTAGTTAAGCTAGTCAGGTACACTGTGATTAGGGGCTGTGAATACATTCTTAACAAAAGACTCATTAGGAACAAAAATCAATGGCTTTGAAAAATTATTTCAGATCATTATAGATTACAAAGATAAGATATATTCCTTTTTGATTAGATTCTTGAGGTTATGGCCCCTGTGAGCAGGAGGAAGAAAAAGGAAAACAAAAGATTGCTGAATCTGCTGAGCTGATTTAGAGTAAATAGTGCTAGCTTATGAGTAATTTTAAAAGCTGACATGTTGTTTTTACTTTTCTTATTTTCAGCCCTACTCCGTTAGTACCACATCCTGAGCAGAAAAAACAGTAATAGGAATGCTCACAAAGCAGGCTGAATGGAATGGAAATGGCCTAATGGTGCATTCAGACCAGGCTCGGTGGCCATTGTGATTTCCGCGAGTCGCAAAGGGGAGTTCCCGGCTCTGCATTTCAGATGCACAGTGTTTACACCCTAGACCGTGTCATCAAATTTAAGGGGCTTCAAGTGAGCGAAGCTGACCGCCCAACCACGTGAAAAAACTCAGCAAATAGAATGGTCAGCGTTTCATTAGTGCAACCTTGTGCAGTTAAAATGGTCATTTGTAAAAAACGAAATAAAAAAGATCATGTGTGCTACAGTTTTTTTAGAGATGTAAAAGATTATTTTTTAGGTCACCCAGAGGTTAACTATCCCCCCATTAGGCTCCAAATTCAATAAAAATTATCAGTGTTACTCGATCAGTACAGGTAAAACTGTAATTTGTGCTGATTCGGATAGAGTAATTTTTAATTTCTGCTGATGGTGTTGCCATCCCACTAGAAGTTAGTGTTGCACTTGTCTTAGAATATAAAATCATTACATACTATAACATGTCTTTCCTGTGCTGTTACTGAATATAACAGTGGGCATGTTTACCTTATTTAGTGGGTGACTGTAATTCATCAGCCTCCCAGAAGTTTCCATTTGGACCTGCCCTTACCCATGGCAACACCATGGCATTTCTTATCAAGGTCTCGCTGTCAGTATGTCATCATAAAAACACAGGTGAAACTCAACTTCACAGACTGCAGCTAAATTGTTCTCTATTCATATGATTAAAAATCTGCTGTACATTTCTGTGCCTTGGGGATCCAGACCTCTCCACTTTTCAGTTTTCTGCAAAAATATTCAGGTTCTCTAGGATATCTCAGAGAGTCACCCTTCCGTCCAATAGCAGGAAGCTCATAATGCTTCCAATTCTCTATCGTCAACTCATTGCTGTCCCTCCTGTCTCCTTTTACTGAATTTTGTTTCATCTCTGTTGTTTATCGCTTTTGGCCTCTTTGGTTTCTCAGGGAAGTTAAAATTGCATCCAAATTAACGAAGTCAGTCTCGCTAGCTCGGCCCCTTCATCCACTTCTTTTGGGGGGAAGACAATTCTTCTTACTAAGTTATTCATCCAAGCTCATGTTGACTTACAACATCATGTGTTCTGGCAGGGTCAGAGCGCCAAAGAACTTAATCCATTCATCTCAATAAAATCTTTCTAATCTATTCTTTTCTCTATGTAAGTCTCTCCAGCTTGAAATGAAGCTTAAGTGAAATTTCAACCTGGAAGACAATCAGCCCAACCTGGAACACTTGCTGATATGCCTTGCTCAGACTCCAGCCAATTGCTTCAGCCGAACTTTGACCCACCTCCACCCCATCTCCTCCCTCACTCATAGACTATTATTAGACCCTCTCATCCTCCGGTTTACTCCACCATCAATGTCCGGCCCCCAGGGGAAAGACTATATTCCTCTGGTCGACTTAGAGCATCATATCTTCTGCCAGGGTCTGAATGACAAAGAACTTATTCATTCATGTCAATAAAAATCTTTCCAGTTGCTTCTTTTTCTCTTTGCGAGTCTCTCCAGGTTGAAATGAGAACAATAATTTTATCAGACTTTACTACATCATTAAAGATTGACAGTTTGCTTGGATTTAGCTCAGCTGTGGGAAAGGAGGTCAGGAATATAAATTTGGGGTGTAGCTGAATCCACAGCTGCTCTGGCTAATCACGTTCTAATGAATAAAGGATCAGATGTTAGGCTGGAAACCCATGCAAGTTTACAGCTTTATGCACAGCATAACCTCATTTTTCATAATCGCAAAGTCTAAAAAAACAGAAGCCAAAATGTCCACGTAACATTTATCTGTGTAATAATGGAACCACATCATAGCGTTTTTTAAAGGGGTCTTTGATTTTAATGTAAGTGTACCACCCCAAAATTTTAAATGGCACCCTCTGAAAAAATTCTGAGGCTGCCACTGGACTTTATACAGAATTTGAGCAAATCTTGACAGTTTTTAAAACATCCAAACAACACTTTGATTGAAAGTTTTGACTTCACAGATGACTGCCACAGTTAACACTGCATTCCTAAACAGGAAAAATTATAGCAGACAAAAGATAATAAAAGTCACCGCTTAAAATGTCACAAAAAAAGACATAACAAGTATATTAAAAGTTCTGATTTATTTGATGAAATCCTCATTCTTACATCATCTCTTGCATGTTTTTAGCATTTTGAATTTAACCACAGCAAGACAGATATGTACATTTCTGGCATAGTGTAAGTATCTTTTGTAGGAGTTTCATAACTTAGCGACAGGGTGTATTCAGTTGATACTCATTTTGTTATTAAGTCAGTGCAAAAGAAATGTCATAGCATTGGCCCAATATACCTTCTAAGAAGTATAAGTCTGTAGTGCTGACAAAACCATTTTTTGCAGATTAACTGATTATATGGTTAAAAAAACTGTAAAAATGGATGGTGGTTAGTGTTTCAATAAAATGTTATGCAAGAAAAAATAAGTAATAAAAACAAGTAACATTTTCAGCTAATAACAAGTTTTTTAGAGGAAGTCAAATGTGCATGTGTAACCCTGAATGTTGGTTGATATATTTACCTGCATTCTCATGTAATTTTTACTATACATGTACAAACACAGTCTTATTGAAACGGTCAGCGCTCAGCAGTAGCTCCAATATATAAATGTCAGAGCTCAAGTGAAATTAATTTAAAATGCTCGGCCATGACTGTGGGAAACACACTAACGGGTACAGGGAGACTTCCCTCTGTGCCTGTCTCCAATTACTGAGTAGGTGCACCTGAACAGGTCTTTAAGAAAAGGTCAATCATCATGTGATGGGTGCATGTGGGTGGGTGTGAAGGGGTGTAAGTGTGGTGTGTGCGTGTGTGAGCATATCTTTGTGTTTTTCCAATCTGCCCTCAATTTCAGCACCAGTCTTCAGTGTTTTTTTTTAATCTACCTCAAAGTCAGGCTAATACCCATGATAGTTACACAGCTCCCAGGAGTGTTCTACTGCTGTAGCGCTCAGTCACATTAAATTTATCAATACCCAGCCAACGAAAGCGCATGGTTCACTGGAGTTATACCGAGGTAAAAGATATTTCTATTCTTCCCTGTAATGCTCAGAGCCCTACCAATGTTCTTCCTTCCCTTTGTTTATCCTCTAGCCTCTCTCTCCTGCATGATTTAGATGTGATATTGTCGCAATACACATTGCATCAAATGTTTAAATTAGATTAGCTGGAGCAGTGTCCTTTTTTAATCTCGTGTCAGAGACTGGTGATGGAGACAATTGTTTTTGATAATTCCTTGAAAATACTTGCTTTTCCCCTCATCATTCAAACAGTTTATATGGCGTGTAATGTGTAGCTGGAGGTATGGATTTCCATTCCAGTTGATAGCTTTGAATCTGTTCAAGGTTACAAGAGAAGCTGAGTTAATAACCCTGCAGAGAGAGATGTCCTAATCGAGAATTTCTCCTCAACACCAGTGCAGGCCATTAGGAAACACTGATCCAGTCCCCCTTTAAATTATGATAAGACTTCCTGATCAGCATTACCAATGTTAGTATAGTGACTGTTTCCTGCTTAAATCTCTCACCATCTGTGCTGCAGTCACCAGTGGGAGCTTTTCCTTTTGAGCAGCTTATTGTGCTAGGCTACTGACCCCATGTTTAATGTTTTATTCTAATATCACTTCTCCATAATCAAGCTTGTTTAATATTGCGATGTCAAGCAAAATGTACAGAAAAGGTTGTTTTCCTGCTTCAAAAGTGTTTGCCTCAGTGTGTTGTATAGAAGTAGTCATTCAGCTCCTTTTTAGGCAATTCTCCCCCACGGGCAGAGATGCATCTACCTACTTATAATTGAGTATAAAGTCACATCATGTCCCCAATTTCTTTTTTACTATGTTTTACTTGTATAAATCTTAGACATTTATGGACTAAGTTAATACATCTGATTGATCGGTTGGTCAGTCAGTCATTTAAGTGTTGAATGTCTTGATTGCTGGCCAGCCCTCATGGGCTAATTGGACACTATCAAATAATATATAATACAATAGCCACGTGTTATAATACAAAACAAAACATGACATAATAAGAGCTCGTTTTTTTAACTCATACCTAAAGAATAGTTTGTTATATGGGATACAAAATACTTTGCCATAGATGCCATAGATACCAAGCCTTCTCCACAAATTTTCCAGTCAAACAACATCCTCTTTAAACATCCTGTGCAGAATCTCTGCTTCATGATTTCACACTAAATTAGGATTTTTGTTAACAAAATTGAATAATGAAGAGTTTATTAAGTGATTCTACAAGTGCAAATCATTTGTTACTGGCTTTCTGTACACTCTCTCTTTGCCTCTCTTTCATCTGTATCTCTCTGTTCCACATTCTCCTCTTTAATGACTGACTTACCACTAATTTTTCCAGTAAGTCAGCACAACTTCAAACAATACCAGTCAACTAGGATTGTGTGGCCTCACTAGTAATAATTATTCATATCCATTGCCATCAGTTGTCTCCTCTATAGTCATCACCTGTTTTACCTCATGCCCTATGTTCTTCTCCACTAAATCATGTGGCTAATATAACTTTTTCAATATAGATGGTTTTCAGAAGTAAGTTATTTAGTATTAAGTGGCTGTTTTTACACTTCTACTTCATATTAGACCAAGCCGATGCCTCATCACCTTGGTCCTGATTCTTTCTTCTCTTCCTCATCTCCAAACACAAAGCCTAATAACAAAAACTTTGTATTTTATATAACAATTAAAGCAAATATAAAAACATCCCAATTAAAATCTTCCATCCATTATCTCCTGCTTGGTCCGTCAGGGTTGCGGTTGGGCCGGTGACTATCTCCGGTAGACTATGGGCGTAAGGCGGGGTACACCCAGGACAGGACGCCAGTCTGTCATAAGGCAACACATAGACATACAAGGACATACAACCATTCACACACACAAACATACACAAGGACAATTGATAGATGCCAACAGTCATGTTTTTGGACTGTGGGAGGAAGCTGGAGTACCCGGGGAGAACCCACGCATGCACGGGGAGAACATGCAAAGTTAATGCAGAAAGACCCCAGGCCGGGACTGCTGCAAGGCCACAGCACTACCCGCTGCTCTGCAGTGCAGCCCCAATATGAAAATTTAATTATATAATTTTTGCAATTCATCATATAATCGTAAGTGTATGCCAGATCTAAACAGACTTATTATTGGATACATCACAACTTCAGTGTAGAGATTTTTCAGAGTTCCCAACCGTCTGCCCTCCTTTTTTATTCACATCACACAGCAGAAATGGCCAACTACAAGTGATGTTGGGTATCTGAGGATTTAAAAAAAAGATACAGTTAAGATTTGATATCCAGTACAGTCTCTGTTTCATTCTCAACCTCATTTTAAAAAGTAGTTCTGTTGAGAATATTTTTGTATGTCTTGTGTGCTTGTTATGCAAACCATAGACAGGATTATTTTTGTTTTTCCTTTTAAAACGGTATACCACCATGGTTCATTGGACCTATCAAGACGTGATCAAGCCAGGAAGGGTAAAAATATGAACAAAATTGCTAGTTCATCCCTGGTAAAAGAAGTATATAAAAACATGCAATTTCAGCAGGGTTGTTTCAAGCATGAACAGTAGGATGCTTAGGAAATCTCAAGGAAGAACACATATTGTTGTAAACTAACTGAATATTGCACCTTATATAATAGTGCACTTAATTGTACTATTCATATAATAGTGCACTTCATATAAAATTAGATCAACAGAAACCGGTGGGTAGAGGATTCGACAGAGGATAGTAAAAGACAATTGGGTAAAAGCTATTTAAAAGAGTAAACATGCACTGATTGGTAATTCCATGAGGTACAAATCCTGTGTCCTGATTCAGAGCAGCTTCTAAAATAGCTCTGCCAAGCAAATACCTTTTCAAAATCTCCTTTATCTAAGTGATAACTAAGCCTGGTATATAGAGCTAAAACAATTTTTAAAAAATCATGGAGCTAATTTGAAAAACAAACAGAAGAAACAAACTAAATACTACATTAAAGTAGATAGGGCTATGGAACATTAATGAGTCTATCAGTTTATGGGCACTGTTCCAAAAAGAAATTTGCACATCTAAAGCATTGATGACTTAGGCTTTCACAACCCCATTCATCCTGAATACAGATGAGGTATAGGTCATAAAATAATAATGATCCTCCAACCATCATTAATCCCTCGTATGTAAATGTAAAAAATTATACAAAAACTTGTTGGTATCTCACACACCTGGCTGGAAGAACATTTATCTGAGAGCTAACATGGGACAAAAGCATTACTGCTGTTGAAAAAAAAAAACAGGGATAACTTCCACGATGAAGTAGACCCTGTCAGATAGTTGGTTTTCACTGCAGTTTCAGAATCAGTGTGTCTATAGACCTTTTAGTTTGAAATAAAATTAGAGGCAGCAACTATTTAGATAGATCTCAAATTGTAAAACTTTTTCTCAACAATCCCAACCTACAACCTGGATTATTAGTTGAGGTCTACAATCTACAAAAAAAATGTAAGGGTAGATGGTTTCGTGGTACTAAAGGGATACAAATTAAAATGGATAACCAGTATTTCATGAAATATACGACCATGTACACATTTGAAAAATTCTAGTTGTCTATAAGTATTTTAATTTGGGCAAAAAGTTAATTTAGTATATTGAATATACTAGACAAATCCATAGAGAGATAACGAAACATCAAGTTACAGTCTAATGGATTTTTTGCCAAATCCAAATGACAGATTGATAGGAAGCATATCTAGATTGTCTTCTTTTTATATAAATATTAATTTGTTACAGTTGTTAATCACTATATCAGTGCAAATTCCCCCACAGGTGTTGAACATAATTGAAAATGATTTAACCATCTGCCTGTAGCTACTTTTAGGAACAGAAAAATTCTGTGAATTTATCAATAAAGCTGAGACGTCACAGCCAACAAAATACTGCTTGCCACCATGGATGGCATTGCTAATATGATCAGTACTAACATTAAATTAAATGTGCTGTGTCTAAACGTGTTTATCCGATTCTCCGTATCACTCACCAACACATCTATTTCTGCAAAAGTTCATGTGTGCTTGTTTCAGTCTCTGTCCAATGGTTGCTATTGGTAACTATTAAATAACAGTGATCAGCTGACTCATTTAAATGCACAATGGCTGTGTCCAAACATCCACCCTAACCCCTCAATAAATGTAAATAGTGGGGACTATGCAGTGGACTTTATAGTGAACTCATTTAACTGACCCATTGCACAAATGTCCACTACTTTTGACTTGATGTTGCTTTTCAAGGAGAGCTCTTGCAAAGCATTCTGGGATATATCTGCTCGTTGAGTGACTACGAATGCACATCAAATTTCAAGGTGCATTGTGGGAAATTTTGAGTCCACTACTTTTACATCGACTAGACATTTGGAAACTCTTAAATGGCGTAACCCCTATATACAGTCCTGTTCACCATTATTGGCACACATGAAGTTTAAGTACATATAGTGGAATCTTTTCTGAAGGAAATTCATCAAGTGAAACAACATTTTACTGCTGATAGCAGGCATGGTTGAAAGGGAAAAAATGGAC
>JAUZNJ010027752.1:0-16570 GCA_034780135.1 Jordanella pulchra | reverse complement strand
CCGTCTCCTGGGTCAGACTAAGGTTGAAGAGGTGCTGTAGGATCCCACAGAGCTGCTCTGCACAGACCTTCAGGACTTTGATACCATCAGGACCTGGTGACTGATTACGGTTCAGTCTCTCCAGCTGCCTCTTCATTTGACTTCCAGAAACAGACACGTGAAAGGCAGAGGGAACAGCAGCATCCTCTGACAACAAACCCATAGAAGCAGAAGAACCGATGGCAGAGGAGGACAGGATGTCCATGGGACTCTGAGCTGGAGAGAAAGATGCTGAGCTTGTTACTGAACTGAACCTGTTGAAGAATGGATTCAGTTCATTGGTTCTGTCCAGACTCACATCTGTCTGATCATCTTTCTGCTTGAAGACTGAGATGTTCTTCATCCCCGACCACACAGCTCTGATATTGTTTTAACCTGCAACAGAGGAGTAGCCATCCTACACAAGGAACTCATTTGATCATCAAGGATCCATTTCTGATCCATAACTTTAGGTGAACGCCTACGGAGGCTCTATAAGACAGAGGAAAATGTGATTAAGAGATCTTAAATACTGAGGGAGAGATGGAGATTGACACTAATGACAATAAAGGAGAATAGATAGAGAGCAGAACCCAAGGAATACAAACGAAACAGAACTTAAAGGATTGAAGGGTTAGAGTTAGTAAAACACTGACAAACCCAAAGGGTTTAACTCTGTATGGAAAGAGTTTACCAAAACTAATGGAAAAAAAACTATTGAACTAAATATCCATCCATCAGCCTCATCCTTCTGAGCTGCTTCAGGATTAAAGTCTTGTAGAAATTTTAGGTTAAAATGTATTTCTATGACCTGCAAAAAGGGATCACCTTTCATCTCTATGTCGTCTTAGATCATCTACTGCATGCATGATTCATTCGTGATCAGTTTTCCTGATACTGGATATCATTGTTAGGATTTATCATTCGGAGTAAATATGAGGTCATAAACTGCTGGAAACCCTTCCAGCAGTCTTTGCATCTGTTACCGATCTGTTTTTTCTCCAGGGAATTCTTCTAATGGACTCGTGGGGCAAATCAAATGGAGGGAAAATCTTTTACAAAGAGGCTAATTAATAATTACATCTGCTGAACAACTGAAGGTCGAGATCTCTTTAAAAGGTGGATATAAACAGCTGTGTGGTTTCAACAAAAACAGATTTAGGGAGAAAGGAAGGATTTGACTCAATTACAGCTGCAGCCTTTGACTTCATGTCCACTGAGGTTAAGTGCAGCTTTTTCAAGCTGTGAGCCCATTCATGGCAGCTGACCATGTGCTCAGACACCTAACAGGTGGATTTCACAGTTGTTTGAAAGGCTGCAGAGTGCATGACTCCTTCTACATGCTTCTTATTGTGAATAAATGTGTTGTTGAAAAGGCTGATAGTGCTACCCAAAGCAAGCTAAGTATGGTCCTTCTGGCCTACAGCTGCAGTGCTCTAATGAGATCCATAGTGGATCCTTATTAAAACGCAATATTCAGATGTACCGTTCGGGCTCCTAAAGCACTGCACTCAAAGCATTAGAACACTTCACAAGTGCATTAAGAGCCTTGACAAGACAATCTGACAAAACAATGAAAAGCAAATGATTATTCCTCCTAGTGTACTTCTAATAATGCTACAGACATTTTTCTAAATGCAGGAAAGGAATCTGATAAAAGCCCCTTTTCACACTTTAACAGCCTGAAAGGGTTTTCGGGTTCCTGCAGGGTTAAGTGTTTTCCTTTAAAAGAAGCCTAACATTTGCTTTGAGAGGTCTCATTCAGTTGAAAGCTGATTAACCAGCATGCAACACTTTGAATCTCTACCATGCTCCTGATAGCACTCTTTTCTTATCTCTCAGCCTGAGAGAACAAACGCAGAGAGGACAGCGAGCTCCTGAGGCCTGCCTCTAATAAATTGCAGTGGATTTGAAATGAAACGTAATCTAGTTCCACTGTTCTGCTGTCAGTCAGACTGCAGCCACTCTGCTCCATTACACGTCCACAACGACTGATTTCCTCTGAATGTCTGTCCAACAGACACATTTTGCAAACTGAGAGGCATCAGGGACTCTGATTGGCTCCTGTCGCTGCGTGAGTCCTTCACACTGATGACCAAATAACACTTGAAACCGGACGCGGATGACAAATTAATTTTTTTTTTGACATTTGTAAGGATTTTAGCCTTTATGCTGTGAAATAACCAGAGAAACTGTGTTTGTCGAGACTAGTTTGGATTTCTGCACTACCAGACAGAAAGCAGCATCACCACAGTTAAACACAGGCAGCAAATGTCCCGTTAGGAGACAGACGTCCCTCCATGTCCCCGGAGACATGGAGACACACTGCAGCTTCCACAGTGACCCAGCAGCTTGTGCCGCTGCAGCAGCTCTGACTGCAGCAGCTCTGACTGCTCCTCTGTTCCTTCGGTTCCGTTCACCTGGAGGTTGTTTCTGCTCCGCTCTCAGAACCAAGCCTTTCATCAGGCTGACGTCTGCATTGTCAGCCACTCCAACACCTAGATTCTTTTCTTTCCAGCCACAATGCTGTAGATTTGCCTCTGTGGTTGGGATCATTGTCCTGTTGTTGACCCACTTTGGACCGAGGTTCATCTGTCAGAAAGACTCTGGTCTCTCTGGTCCAATAACTGCACTGCTGCACGATGTTTTGCACTAATATGAACAGAGAGAAGCAAATATCTGAACCACGTCTGACTAAAGAGATGCTAACAGACACAAAGTTCTTCTTCAGTCTAGAATAACTGATAAACAGATGAGTTGATAGTCAGATAATAAAGCGGTTCAGATTCAAAGACTGTATTTGTCACCCCTACAGGAGCAGCAATCTGGTAGTCCGTAAGTTACTTCTGGTACAGCCCATCCAGGAAAATAAAAAACACAGATATTACACAACGACGTGGCCTTGCTGCCATCAACAGGACTGTCCTTACAGTTAGGAAATAAAAAAAGAAAAGGGTAATAATGGGTGAGTGGAGGAAAAAAATATATATTTTACACTTTTTCCTTAACAAGTTAGAGTCTGAGATGGCAAAAAACCTCAGAGCAAAGAAAACTAAACTGGACCTTCAAAGCTTGACCATGACCTGGATGACAGATATGCTCAGAACAAAGAGGAAACACAGACACTAAACTGCACAACATCTTGAAGGGAGAAAGGTGGAGCGGACATATGTTTATATCTGAGCATGCGGGTGTGTGCAAACATCATCATTGTCCTAGAAAGGACGATGTAACGGATGTTCATCAACCAGTCAGTCTGAGTGTTGATCCCCCCCCATACATGCCGGGAAGCATAACGTTGGCCAGAACAGCCTCCACCAAATGTCACGATATGCTAGGTATCCACAAACTCCAAACAGCAGAAATCCTGTTATCAAAATCCATTTATATACTCATTTTCTACATCCTCAACTGAAAGAATCGTCAGGCAGAAAACTTCCATTTCCTCCTGGAATCTTTTGTGTTTATCCAGAGAAAAACATCGTGCCTGGAGTTGAACTGACTGCAGGCTGCTGCAGGACAAGCCCAAATCATCAGCCCTCCACCACCATGCCTGACAATCCAAATGAGGATGTTTGAGCTGCATATTGTTTTCTTTGTGATGCATCGAGGCCAATCAGCTCTACAACAACAGAGAGTCTTCAGTCAGAGGCTTCTGCAGACAGACAGACCTCTACAGGAGATCCTTCCTGCCTACAGCTATCAACACCAGTAGCAACTGGTTAAGAGAAAACAAAATATATGAGTTACTACAACATTTAATTTACCTTTGGGATAAATAAAAGTGTTTATGAGCGGAATTGAATTAAATTTGCTCTTGTGGTCTTTAAAGTCCTCAGAAGTGCTTCATTCAGAACCAGCTCTGTCCTTCAGCTGTATCCATCTGCAGAGAAGGTTTTTTCCATGAGTCATACCTGTTCATTATTTTCCTAATGATCTGATCATGAACTCTAACCCCGGGGTTTCACTGAATGCGTTAACGTATTTGTCAGCACGGTGCGGTTGAACGCAGCCACTCTATAACAGAACGGTTAGAGCGCCCCTTGAGTGTCTCAGTAGCGCGGTCTGCTGGATGCTTCTCTAAAATCCACCATTGGTCTATTTTTCCCGCTCGACCATTCAAGTCCTCTTCCATCTGGAGCAGAGCGGATCGTTCAGGCAGGAGGTGAGTTGCTAAAAATCGAAGTGGATCTGGGGGAGTTTAGAAGTTAAACGTAACATGTACAGACTGTTGATTGCATTTTACTCTAAAACATCAAAACAACATCACCTGCGGCTTCTGCCAGCAAAGACTCCACCCTGGACAACGAAATCTATGTGAAAGGTGGAAAAACACACCATTTTATGCCATGACTCATCTGTTTTATAAAGGTAAGGTGACCAGGGAGAGCGCAGGCATGTGAGACAAATACCCAGTTTATTGGTCTATTTAAAGCCTACATGTAGGATGAGAAAATCCTCATGTGAACTGAGTCCAGTGGCTCCGAGGTGCTGCACTCTGATCCGCTCTGATCCGCTCTGATCCGCTATCGGTGGAATAGGGTGCTCTGCAGAGTCCGTCGATCTGCGGCTAACATTTAACCTGCTGACCGAGGGCTGAAGTCATGCTCCTTGGATGGGAGCTTTTTTTTTTTTCTTCCCATCTTAGTTTCTCTCGGTTCATGCTTGTGAGATGTCAGCTATGTTAACTATTTCTCTCACAGCTCTGTTTTTATCTCCCCCCTTCTTGTGCCATTAGACATCTTCCTCAGCCCTCCCTCCCTCAGCCACCCATCCTTCATTGTATCTCAGCTGCTCCCTTTGGTCAGCCTCTGGCTCACGTCTCACTCTCCACCCGTACCTTAGAGTTTAAGCTCTGCAGTTTTCTTAGTTTATTGCTGGATTTTCTCCTTAACAACATTTAACATTTTACTGTATAAACTCTTACCACCCATTATGCTCCACTGTCCTCCTGTCTTCACCTCAGACGGTTTTTATGGGTTTCCTTGTCTTTGAAAGCTCTGACCTTCGGTGAATCTGCTGGGTCGTACGCTCCTGGAAATATCTGCTGCTGACTTAATGATTTTCCAACAGTGAACACATTCTGCAGGACAGTGGTCTTAAGGAGGTTTGGACTGATAGGCAGTGACAGCTGCTTCTCACAGGTCATTGCTAATGACTTTCAACGTTGGTATTGTGTCAACACATACCTGCATGCTCAGAGCAGCAAACTAGTGAAACCAAAACTTTTATCGAGGTTATTCAAACAGATGACATGACGCTCTTCAATGTTCTTCAAATCTAAAAACACAAGTTTTAATCAAGCAGCAAAAATAAAAACATTTAGCTGTTTATTTATATCGTTTTAACAATTTCTGGGGTTTAGTTTTTTATCGATAGACAAAAAGAGGGCGATTCGTTGTGTTATTTGTAGATATTTTTGCCGTTTAGAAGCGACTCACTCATCTAACTTCGGTCCTTCTGACGTCTCTGCAGGAGCAGCTGAGGGTGACATTTTCTCCTTATTTAAATCAAGTCTTATCCTTCTGAGGAGCAGTGATGCTGGAGATGCCATGGCGTCACGGCGCCGGTGATGTCACAGTGATATTTATTTAAACACTTCTATTTTATAACCAAGGGAACAAACTCAGCTTCTAGTTTGGGGTAAACATCCTTCATTTGGCTCCACATGGAGGATAGAATAAAACTCATAACTAGAAAACAAACATAAATTCTGCTTTAGAATAAAACAAGTGAGAGGATCAAACTTTTATTACCATAAATGAATCTTATTTGTGATCATAATTAATCTAATAACTGTTGTATATTGTTCTTTCTCTAAAGTTGCTCTTTTCTTGGTTTTTGTTCTTGGTATTGGTGTCGGTCAGCAATGTTCACTAAATGCCTCCTAAATGCGTAATTGTGCTGCAGACAGGATGTCGTTTGATTCTCAAAGAGTTTCCTCCTGGTTTAATTAAATTCCTCGACCTCTATTTCCATGCTTGTCTAAACCTTTCTGAACGGACACCTGAACATGTTTTTTGCTTTTTTTTTTTTACTCTTTCTGTAATTAAACTGTAAATAACTGAATGCAGCATAAACAATAAAAATTGTAATATGTCAAATTTCTTTTTGCCCTTTTAAAACCTTAATTACAGGCTGAAGGAAGAATGAAGAAAATCCCAGAAAGACGAAGCATTTTCTGTCCTTCTGAGGTAAATCTGGCTTAAGCAACAATCCCTAGAGAAAGCCCATGAAGCAGAAGACTTTGTTTTGTTTTCTGTCAAAGTTATAAAGAGAAAATGTAAATAAGTCAAACCGGAGCTGAATTCAAGTATCAATAATTTTTACTGCAGCAAACAGTATCAGAGAAAGAAAGTTGAGGACAGTGGATGTGTGAAGCTGCAGCTGCTGCACTGATCAGCGACAGCCAGGCAGCTGTGAGCTCCCTGTTTGGTCCTTTGAATCAATGAGCCTGGAGAGTCCATGCAAAAAAGTTAATGAGGCAATAAGACGGATTAATTAGAGAACCTTTTTTAATTTGAAGTCATTAATTCACCTGAAATGAGATTGACTGGTATCTTCATATCTGCTTGTTCTGTTTTAAATGAACTAATAAACCTGTTTTTCTTTCCATGAAGGATCATTTTTCTATTAATAAAGACTTAAACTTATATTACTGGGTCCTGTTTTCCAAATCTTGCATAAACTCACCTGATCAGCGTTTGCATCCTCTCTGATCCACATTTCTCTTTAATCCCGTTTAAATTCTCCAGACGAATTTCTCCGGAGAGCAGCCATGCTTCCTCTGTTGTCTACATGATGTGAACATACTGAGCGCTGCTACTACTGGCTGTGGGCACACACACACACACACACACACACACACACACACACACTCACTCAGAGGCAGAGGTAGCGCCTTCAAAATAAAAGCACACGCTTCTTCTTTCCTTCTTCATTCCTTTTGCTCCTGGGATGAAGAAGAATAGGGACAGAAACCAAACACCAATACAATGTGTGAAGGCAGGTTCTCAGTGATTTAAAGGAAAGAAACGTCATCTTTTCACACAACAAAGCAATAAAATGATGTTTAATAGAATGAACTGAAGGTATAATCAGTATGAAATGTAATATGTTTTCCATTGTTGGGATGATTTGCTGTGTTGTTTAAAGTTTTACGCTAAAAGAAAGCAGTAAGAGTTCATCCTGATAGTTTACTTAGTCCTGCTTGAGCCTAAAAGAAGAGTTTTTGTCCAATCAGCAGACATATAAACAGCCGTCGCCCTCTGCTGGCTCCATTTAGTCACTCATCTGTCAACATGGCAGCTCCCGCATCTTCAGTGACCTCCGACCTGCAGGGCCCTACTGTTCTTTCTTTGCATCAAATATTTTCTGCTGCTTTTAAAACCTCTTTCCTTTCATGGCTCTATTACGTCCTTGTTCCTGGTTGCTCTCATACACAATAATGTGGTTTAGTCACGATCAAAAGACAAACCGTTTAAGTTCAGCAAACAGGCAAAGAGTTAACTGCAGAAAGAAAATACCGTACGCCAACAGGACGACACATGAGCTGATCAGAAAGTGTAGAAGCTGCTAAAGTCAGAACATGACTGGACGTCTTTAAAAGTCCTGCCTTAGGCCACGTTTCCATCAGGTTTCAGTTTCTGTCTAAACCAGATTCTGCCTGTAAAGCCTGAGATGCACTGTGATATAGTTTGAGTTGTTGCTTGCAGGCCCATCAGTAGCAGAGTTCAAAAGGCTCGGATGCGATCTAGCTGCTCACAGCGTACGTCCTCAAAGACAGGATGGGGTCCTCATCAATCACGACGTGCAATGCAATCAGTGCAGGTAGCTAGTAATAGAAGAAGACACTTCTTTTTTTCCACCTGGTCGCTTCACTGCTTCAACATTCGATTCACTAACGAGCCACGACCAAAATATCAAAAGGTTTGATTTTCTGAGGACCCAGGATTTCTGATCAGGAGCTCTTCATCCGGTGCCAATCGCCTCTTGTGACGCACGATTTGGTAACAGACTCGTCACACAACTGACAAAAATCATCTCACAAACAACCAGAAATTGCAAAGTGTATTCCTGGCTGAAGGAGAAGTCCTGCTTTGAAGGTGGCACCATTTTAGCTGAGTTTTAGAGAACACGCTGCCTGTGGGAGGGGACTCACACCGTTTGTTGTGTTTCTACTAGGTGCTCTCAGTGGGGTTCATGCAGCTACATTTTCTTCACTTTTTCTTCCTTTTCTGCTGCTGTGGGCTCAATCCTCCCCCCACATCAAGTCAACAAACGTTCCTAACTTCAATAAACGATCATAAGTGATCCTCGTAAACTTGATGCTATAACTGGGTGCTCGTACCTTAGAAATATAAATCTGCATAATTACCCCACCAGTAATGCCATATAAGGCTACGACTTCCCAGGCTGACAGAAGGTGTTCATTCATAGAAATAAATGGTGAAGACGAAGAAGAAAAACTTCAAAGGTTCACAGATTGAGGTTCTGCTGACTGAGAGCTGAGCAGCAGAATTAAAGGACCAGTAAAAACCAAGCAGTGAAATAAATCACAAGAGCTGGAAATGCTGTGGCTGCACTGTTACAGAAGTAAAAATAAACTGAAAATGATATTTAAAAGAAAATCATTTGATCTGAAAATGACAGCTACTGATGGAGGCAGGAGGTGCAACACGTGATCTAAACTCTTCATATAAGTTCACCATCAACCAGCAACATTCTGCTAAATCTCCTTTTACACTCTAACAAATGCTGGGTTATAAAATCCTGCACCCATTATGGGTTATTTTAGGGTAGCTGGCTTTTTTTATGGGACTGGGGTTATTTTTCATGCAATCTATGCTTTGGGTCAAAATACTTTTCCATCAACCCTACCAGGAGGAGATTCTGAGCTGGTAAAGTTTCTTCAAACTAGAAGACTTGCTTCCAGTGGAGCTAACGGCTTCAAGTACAGTTCGGCCTGTTGCTGTTCTCTGTATTTTTACACCGTTGTGCATTTTTTTAATTGTTCCGTGTTTAACTTGACTGCTTCATTTTTGTATTTTGGGTATTAAGTGTAAATAAATTATAGGCGATGCCTTGAAAAGATTCCAGTATCGTGTTTATTGCATAAAACATGCTTTGCATGACTAAATGTAGCATGTGTTATGTTATGGATATAGATAATCTATAGCAAGTGATTCTCCTAATGATTGTACTTTAATATATTGGAATTAATCTGAGGTATCGGACAATTTACCAAACATTCAAACAGTAGCTATGCAAACAAACAGGAACTCTGGTTAATTTGAGACAGAATTTGGGTAGAATTTTGTAATCCATTTTTTAGATTATAATGGACCAACCCATCTTACTGAGTCAAATCAATTACAGCTGGGCCGGCGCTATAAAAGCTCAGCAGCTGGGCTGGAAATAAACCAGTCATCGGTCATCCCTTCATCCTCTCTCCTTCCCTCTCCTGCATAAACATTAAATGTTAACAGTGAAACTGTAATCTGCTGAATTCAGACCCAAACATCCACGTTTAGTGTAATAACAACGCCAAGGAGCTGCCATGGAGGGAAATGAATGAAAGTTAGAGGAGCTTTGCTGAACATTTTCTTCTATTTTCTGCTCCAGATGTTCTTTCAATAGTAGCTTGATCTCACATAGACTCACTGACTGTTCTTCCTTTGGACCAAATAACAACAAATTAAACCAGAGTCATTTTAGTTCTGACAATAAAAATGTCATTTATAATTGTAAAGTTTCATACTTTTTAATGATGTTGTCTAAAAAATAGAAACTTGCTTCTAAGTAACAAAAAATGTGGTAATTTAGTGAAAAACTACTGATTGGACAAGTCTGGAGCAATCAGAAAATTAGTTTGTATCTGAGAGAAGATTAGAAATAGGAGGGAAATGGTGACTGAGACATTTTCTCCTAAATCCCTCGTACAAACGGTTTAGGAAAGACTTTATTTGTATGAAAGCTTCCTGCATGAAGCCCAGTGAGAACCGATTGGATCGTTGTAGATGTTTAAACAGGAACAGCTTTTCAATGGATCATTGTCGTGTAAACACAGCCTCAGGGAAACAAACGGGTGATCCTTCAGTTTTCAGCTAACGTCTACCTGAGAGGATCCAGTTGGAGCTTGAACTCCTTCTTCTGTCAGTAAAAACTTTGCTTTCTGGATGTTTTGATTAGAAAGAAACATCTGAGGACATTCTGTCTTTGTTACGACTCCTGCTAACAGCGCCGCCTTTTTTAGGTCAGGTCAGAGGTCAGAGTTGAGAAATGAAAAACGTTCTTTTTAAAACGACCAGATGCTGCAGTGAAATGAACAAAGTCTGCAGAGAAACTCTGAATGCTGTGGACGTATTGAACTCCAGAGGAATCACAGGAAGAGTCATTTACTGACTCAGTCGTGTTTAGTGTTTTTCCATCAGATTCAAACATGGAGCTGCTCAGGACGGAGGTAATGAGAAGCTGCCGTCTCATGGCGCTCCGTCTGTCAAACACAACAAACCTGTCAAACCTTCGCTGTTTGCTAAAATGCTCAGAGAGCCGTTCACTCCTGGTCAGCCATGAGGTCTGAAGTTCATCAGTTTGGGCTTCAGAGGAAAGTTATGATGATTTCCACCTTCAGGTTCACTGCTGTGCTGCATGATGTCTCCTCTGAGCTCCACATTCCTCCAGCTGAAGGACACCGACCCAGAGAGAAATCTATCACTAAGAGACTCTCTGCTGTTTATTTTTTCAGGCTAGCTTGTATTTGGATGTGATTTTCTGTAAGGTTACCCTGCAGGTTCCCTGAGGGACATAAAAACTGAGGAATGAGGAGGTGCACGGCTGTAGAAGATGAAGAAAAGGCTTGGAAAAGAAATAATGTTGGGCCTTCAACTTTCCCCCGGCGGCTGCTGTTAATAATGACTGATGGGTTGAACGGGTGACTGGGCCGTGCAGAGGGAGGAGAGGAATGAGAGCGTGGAAGCCACCTGAAGGTGAGAGATGTAGGCAGTCATCCAGGGTCCACCTACCCTTAAATGCTTCCCAGAACCAGGATGTCTGACCTTCAGATGGAAGCAGAGACGTTCCACTGGTGCCCGCTGTGGACTTTAGTTCTCCTATTTATGGAGGACATACTTTGTCACAGTTTTGAAGGCTTTAAGTCATATTTGGTTTAGACTTCATTTTAATCTGCTCTGTGTCTGTTTTTAGAAAGAAGCTGAGTTTAAAAGTTTCCCACTGGAAATGCTTCTCATGGTGCCTCCTGGTTAACCCTTCCTCCTGCGCTCCACTGCTCCCCATGTGTTCAGCGCCTCCATCTCCACACAGCCAGGAACGGAGGAGGTCCAACCCAAGTACACTAAGAGGCATCAGTCCTATGAATCTGTTTAATCGTCCTCAGTGTCCCCGTCACCCTGAGCTAACGGGTCAGAGCTTCAAAATGCTTTAACATAAACCGGTTATTTGCAGATGGAAAAAACATAAACTGAACTAAACTGGAAAATGGAGATCGTCATTTAAAGCTCTGAGCAAAACATTGAGAGACTCCTAACATTAATGGGATGTATAACACATCTGTCAGCTCAGTCGCAGAGAACAGCAGGACTTTGAAGACCAAATATTTTCGATAGCATCCTGAATGTTTCCCTACGTCTCTATTGATGAGTCACTATTGTGTATTTTAGCTTCAGGAATCTCATTATATAGACTCAACTCTTACTGTGGGCAAAATCTTCAGAACCATGAACTTTTCAGACCATCCTTGAATTTTTTTCTCTGGTTGCATTTTTTCATCTGCTGAGATCATTTGTTGAAAAGTCTATACTGCCATCTAGTGGTAGAAAGACAGAGGATGAAACAATTTCACTGAGGAGCCTCCGTGTACTGAACCCTGAAGTTCTCATACTGGCCCCCCCTCCACAAGGCTTCCATTTCATAGTCGTAGTACGGGTCAGCATATGGGTCGCTGCAGACAGAAACAGCAACAGAACATGTGTTTCAACTTCAAAAATAAATAAATTAACTGGCAAAATCCTAAACAACCCGGAAACACTTCAGACCCAGAGTAAATCCTGAAATACAGAACGCTGACAAAAAGGTAGATCTGAAATAAATCCACCTCAGGTGAACTCAGCGTGATTCATTAGAGCCTGTTTCAGCTCCAGCAGGAGCCATAAAGAGTGCAGCAGCTTCATCAGATCATCTCCACGGGTCTGAAAAACTCAGCTGCTTCAGTGGTTTGCAAACACCCTGCCGAGATGGCAAGACATCAGCAAAAAACCTCAGAGGGAAAAAACGCTGCAGCTCGTCGAACCTTTGAAGGTTCAAAGGTCATTGTCTGAAATCAGGAGCAGACGTCCCTTATCTTATAGTCCTAAAGTTACCTCAGATGCTGCCTCTCCTTCTGTAGATAAACCAATCATATTTGGAGGAGTGCCAATGATCTTATTTTTAATACAATCAATCTTATTTATAAAGAATCCCATAAAATCATTACTGCTAAGAGCAGCAGGAATGGACGGTCAGCAGAGCCATGGCTCTGGGTGAGTTTGGTCACTGGATTAAAAAGAAATCTGGGATTATTCTTATTTTTCTGCTGCTCTTGCTTTACGAAGGGTCATTTTATACAGCAGTAAACTGTTTTTAGATAGGATTCCTGTAGCCATGTCGAGGCCATTTTCTCTCCAGTTTCCAGCATTTTGTTTCAAAGTATGCAGCTCTGTATTAAACCAAGGAGACAGCTTCTTACTGTTATTTTTTCACATTCAATGCCATGAATCAGCACAAGGTCTAAAGTATGAAGATGTGTGGGACTATTCACATTTTGAACAAAGCCAATGGAGTCTAACATTCAGATAGCATTAATATAATATAATATAATATAATATAATATAATAACTGATTATAGATCACATTTAGTGTCTTGAGCTCCGGATGTCGTGGTGTTCACTGCTCCAGCTGAACTGATCTCAGACCCGCCCTCCATGCCCTTCTGCTCGGTCTGACTCCTCCTCTTTTCCCGCTCCGCTCTGTCGTCTGTGGATGACGCGATGCTAATGGCCGCTGCTGCTGCTCGCTGCCGGATCATTTCTGTTCTCCGCCACAGCGGCTGAAGTTAGAGCGGGAATAAAGTGACCGTAGATCGGTACTCCGGTACCAGTGGGAGGGGCTTTCGTTATCGCTGCAGATCCGTCAGTAAAGAAGTCCGGGTCAGAAAGGTGACTGAAAAAAAACTGTTAGTTAGCCGTTAGCCTTTAGCTTAGCTTCAGCGATGCTACATCGTTTGCGTGAAGATGACGAGTTTTCCGCCACGAAGTCTAGAGAAAGTTCGGTTTTAAGTCGTTAAGCTCGACCGGTTACATGTTCCTAACCGTGGAGGAAGTTTGCGGTTCGGTCCGGGCTGGTTGGGTTCGGTTAGCAGTCTTGTCTGTGCGTCGCCAGGTTCTGGGCCTAAGCTAGCTTGACCAGCAGCTATTGTAAGTGTTACAGATTGTTTTCGCTGCACGAGATCATGTGTAGCTTTCACAGACATACAGCCTATTTGATTGGAGGCTGAAGGTTCAGATGTGAGCTGGAACCTGCAGCCCACGGGTAGCAGCCTCAAGCTAATCCTTGTTTCTTGCATTTTGCAGGGAAAATATAAATCTTTTTACATGCATGATGGGATCAGATTGAATTAGTAAACTCTACTGATTCATCAAGTTTCCCACTGTGGCCTTCTCAGCGCCTCAATTCCTGCTCAGCAGGAACATCTGGACTGTTTGATTTCATTGAAGTCATTCATGTTTCCAGCTGTCAGGTGAACCAGGACAACTGCTCTGTATTCAGATCATCACCCAGAAGTTTAGCACCAGGGTCTCTGCAGGAGAGCAGTTGCTGTTTTCTTACACTGTATTTGAAATGTTATGCATTAGTAGGAGATGATCCACTGTCAGAGGCAGGTCTCCAGGAGGACAGTTTACCAGAACCTTCTCCACCGCGTTGCTCCTGGTGGTCTTCATATTGCTGGACTGTGGTCCAGGTGTGCTGCTCTGTTCTCCAGTGCAGAGCATGAGGCTGTCCAGAGCAGCGTTGGGATGGACTTAGAGGCCAGAAATCATCTGCAGCCACACAGCTTCATCTGATGTCTCTGTTTATTTGTTGCAACCTTTTTGTGTCGAACTAACAGGGAGTTCTTGAATCCTCCATGCTGGGCCGACCTGCTCAGCTTCACACCATTCCCTTCCTTGGAGTCTTTAGAAGACAACAAGAAGCTTCGATGCTCCTCCATGACTCAGACCTTCCTGGTCCTCAGAGGCCAAGTCAGCTCTGCCTGGTTCCTAAACCACTTTGAGACAGGAGCTGGTGGGAACATGACTCCATGAAAGGCTGTCTGGGTCTGCAGCTATGCCTGGGTGGGGTCATGGCAGGTGGTCCTGTCAAACATGGCAGCTTCCAGCCATTAAGGCTCTGGTTCTGCAGAACCGGACCCTCATGTTTCCAGGCAGCAGATGGACCAGAGCGTCCATGAGGTGGAAGGATGATGATTCCTCTGGCCAGGCCACCTTCAGGTGGTGGTGGGGGGGGAGTTCCTGTGGAGCTCTGTGGGTTCTGACAGGTTGAGCTCCTCTATCGGATTGGACCTCCTGTTGACCTCGGTGCTCCCTGGTCATAATGTTCTGCTGTGTTGCTCTAATTGTTCCTGTCTGCTGTGGCTCGCTGGTTGGTCAGATGATGGGTGTGTCTTCCTCCTCCACCAGAACCGTCCGCCATGGAGACGCCTGAGAGCCCCACCCAGTCCCCTCAGGATGGCGTCTCTGACAGCGAGCTGCTGCCGTCTCCTGAGGACGAGGCAGGCGGAGTCATCTCTGACAGCGAGCTGCTCCAAGAGGAGAACGGAGGCCTGACCGGGGAGGAAGAAGATGAGGATGACGAAGAGCAAGGAGGAAGATTAGACTTGGAGGACGAAGTGGTCCCCGACTTTGTCTCTGATCCAGAGGACGAGGAGCCTGTTGAAGCAGACGGGGGACAGGAGGACGAGACCATCGTCCTGATGGAGGGAGATGAAGATGACCCACAGGGACGGCGGGTGGCTGAGGAAGAGGACGAAGTCCTGGACACGCCGCAGTCTCCTGACCTGGAGCCAGAGCAGGACAGGGAGAACTTTGAGTCTGAGGAGGACGGGGAAGGTGGGGACGAAGGGTACGGGGGCTACAGGAAGGACGTCTCTGTAGAGCGGGACGCCAGCGAGGTAGAGGAGGACAGGAGGAGAGCAGTGGTGGTGAGGGAGATGAAGGACGACTCTGCCTCAGTTTCCCGTGAGCTGGATGAACATGAACTGGATTATGATGAGGAGGTGCCTGAAGAACCTGCACATGATGAAGAGGAGGAGGAGGAAGACAGCAAAGTGGAAGGAGGGGAGGAGGAAGAGGAGGAGAACGAAGAAAAGGACAACAGGAAGAAGGAGAAGAAACCGATCCTCCCTCCTTCTCCAGCAGACAACGAGTCGAAGCGGCAGGAGAGCTCCAGAGGGTCGGAGAGGCTCAGAGAGAGGAAGAAGGACGAAGACGACGGAGAGATCGATGAAGGAGAGATAGACGTAAGTCGGTCCGTTCAGCTGCTTGATGTGACTTTGGAGGAGCAGCTTTAGGTCAACAACACGAAACCCTGCAGAGAAACGTCTGCCTGGTGGACAGAGCAGATGAAAGCATGTTAGAGCTCCACTTTAAACACGTTACCGCCACCTAGAGGGCAGGAGGCAGAGACCGCCAGTCTAACCGTCTTTAAATGTAACGGGGCCAAAAATTCCTCCCTCTATGTTTCCAAAGCCGTGAATATTTTTCTGATTTGAATTTTAAAATTACATAGAAAATGAAATGATTGGAGTTTTTCTCTGTGTTTGCATATGAATCATCTGCTCCAACCACCAACAGGCAGATGTTTCTCTGCAGGTTCTCTTTGATGACCTTAAAGCAGGAACATTTCTGTAGAAACGTTCCTCCGTGGATCTGCTGCCTCTCGCTCTTCCCTTCTGGGATGCAGCCGACCCACTTTAGATGTATTGGTGATGTCAGCGTCCTGCTCTGCTTTAATGTAATGACAACAAAACTGAGAGCCTCTGCGATTTGAAAAGTGCATCCTAATAAATTGCTATAATATCCCAAACGGAGATTTTTAAAGGCCGACATCAGACTAACTGATCCCCAACATGTTAGGATTAAACCAGCAGATTGTTCAGGTTATCTTCATCGTAACGTTTTATCTGTGACATCAGGAAACATTAAACATGAAGATTTCCCAGTTCCTTCACTTTCAGTTAGATTCAGAAATACAACCCGTCAAAAACAACAGCAGCGTTTGTCCGCTTTGCCTCAACAAAGGAATCCGTCCACAGAGAAACCTGCAGGACAGATTATCCACGTCACCTGGAGCCCAGAGCAGCTGCTGCTCCTCTTCCACCTCCTCTGGATGTTTGTAATCCAGATCTACAGGTAAAAGCCAGAAAATTAGAATATTTTGAAAAACTTGATTTATTTCAGTAATTGCATTCAAAAGGTGTAACTTGTACATTATATTTATT
>JAUZNJ010027751.1:0-16570 GCA_034780135.1 Jordanella pulchra | reverse complement strand
GTATGGCTCCCATTCATACTCTAGTGACAGTCACGCCCACCTCGACACACCCACCACCCAGGTGTCAAAGTCATGTGTTCCTGTCACAACAACAATTGCTAATTTCAATCATATGGCTCTTACACTACCTCCAATGTTGTATAATTACTCTTGATGTAATTCATTCTTCTGTGGTTAGGGAAGTTTATGAAGCTATGCATCTTTCCTTACAATACCAAACACATACTTCTGACAGTGCAGCTAATAGTGGCTTTGCTAAGATTTTCAGCATCTCCTACTGCAGTGGTTCTCACCACTGGTCCCCAAGTACCAATGCCCTGCAAGCTTGGGTAAAATGGTGAATAGCCTGTACTAATATTGCATGTTTACAAGTTAGGACACAGGTACAATGTAGCCACAGCTGCCCTGTGGTTCAGTGGCAGAAGCAATGCTGCTGTACACATGTGCCACCATCAGTTGGCGAAGCAGGTGAAGTGTCTTGCTCAAGAACACAACGACGCTGAAAGCCTGAGCTGGGCTTTGAATTGACAACCCTTTGGTTGCAGGGCAAACTCCTGCATGCAACACCACGGTTGCCCCGTCCTGCAGGTTTTAGGTGTCTCCTTGGTGCCACACACCTGACTTATACGATGGTGTGATGAACAGGCTTCTGCAGTGGTTTTCTGTTGAGGATCTCATGAAATATTTTGAAGCAGGTGTGCGGCAACAGAGAGACATATAAAACATGCAGAGCAGTGGTATTTAAAGTGCCAGGATTGAGAATCACTGCCTACTGCATACAGTAACATACCAATTTACAGACAATAAAAAACAGGAAGAAACCTCCAGCAGTAAAAGGCTCAGTGTGAGCGGCCATCTGTTGAAGCCAACTGGAGGTTCAGAGGGATAAAATAGAGCACATTCAGTAATAGTTGAGCCCATAGCTACGTATGGAGAGAAACAGGACAAAATACTGAAATTTAGGCACAATTCTATCATTTATAAATCATTGTTGATAACAGTAGCCCAGCTGATATTTCTCTCCAGGACGGAGTCACAGCCCAACAGGAACAGACCAGATAAGGCTACTATGATGAGAAAACAGCAGAGATAACAAAGTTAGAGGTTGAACTAACAAATACTGCGGAATAGCAGAATAGAGATAAAATGAAGCAGAATTATGATAAGTGGTCCCTATGCCCTCCAGCAGCCCACACCTGTAGCAGAATAACTTTAGAAATAGTTTTAGATATCCTGAGTCACACTTTCTAAGCTTTATCTAAGAGGAAAGTTTGAAGCCTAGCCTTAAAAGTAGACAGGGTGTCTGCTAGTTGGTTACACATGAGAGAAGCCTGATAAATAAAAGATCTGCCTCCCATTCTACTTTTAGAAATTCTAGGAACCAAAAGCAAACCTGCAGATTGAAAGCGAAGTGCTCTGTTAGGAACATCAGGAACAATCAGATCTCTGATATAGACCCAACATCTATAACTGAAGATGTTGATGGCAGCAGTCCAGCTGGCTTTTCTCTCCAGGATGGTTTTACAGCCAAACAGTAACCATTTTCACATAGAAAATTCTAAGGTTAGTAATCATATAGGCTATCACTACAGTTAAAAAAATATTAGTACTTGACCGATTACTAATTTAAAGTATTTGTGGTTTTTAATGTTGATCGAAGCCAAAATACCAAAAAAGCACAGATCAGAATCAGAATCAGTGATAAAACTCCTTTTTTCCTGATTGGTGTGTTGATTGTGTTTTAAGAGATTAACTAAACCAGATTGTTAGCCTGATCTGAAGCAGGGTAGCTGCACAGGATAAATCACCATGGTAACTGATGTGTTGCTGCTTTAATTGATTTGAGGCTTAATTAGGACAAGATATCCAGAAAAATCCGACTTAATCCGCAGTCTGGTTTTGTGAAAAGGCTATTGTGTGTACCTGCGCATCTTTTTGTTCTAAATAAAGTTTAGAAACAACAACAAAGAACGGCGGCCTCCATTGTGGCTCCTTTTCTAATGTGGAATTCCATCTACGAGCGCCTTCAGAGCCAAAATGGCGCCTGTTGCCATTTAAACAAGAAACCAATTAAATTCACGATGGTCTGTGTCGGCCAATCACAATGCGTCCAATGGGCGGGGTCAAGCCGAACCAGGAGGAGCTGATCTGGGGTGTTGTGAATTCGTGGAACCAAGAGATCTTGAGTGGGAGTTGTCGGGCCGATTTGTTTTGTGTTTTCTCTGCCGGTTTGCTTCGATAGCCGAAACGCCAACCGCTGCTATGCCCGGAATAGAGAAGCTGCCGTTGGAGGAGACGTTGGAGGACAGCCCGCAGGTAACTGCTGTTGCCCATTGGAGCTCTGCTAACCTCTGCTAGCCGCTAGCTAGGCTAACTGTGTTTGCCAACATCCAGTAGAGTGCTCCGGCTCATTGCTAAACATACTTTAACCTCACGAGATCAACTAAGATCAACTGATCGCTGTTTCCGCTGAGCTGCCAGGTGCCGCTAAGATCTCCTGGGAAAAATAAACCGTCCTGTCAGAGAAATCCACCGCTTCCCCCAAACGTTTCCGTATCATTTCCGCTGGTCCCAACCCACTGAGAACCAGTGGCTCACTGTCACTGTGGATGAAGATCCACTTAGTGAGTCCGTACCTGTTGAAAATTTGAGGCAAAACACCTGCCGTGACGTCACAGCTCGAGGTGTGGCTGCTGCGTGGCGTGCATCTTGTACCTGATCACATCATGCAGATCATATCAGTTTCACTTATTGTCCTCCAGAATCTTAAAAATGTGCCATTTTATTACCTTTCCTCTAATTTTTGTTTGTTTGTTTTATTCAGCATGTGGAGAAATAATAGAGGGAAACCTCCAGTTACCTGCATAAACCCACCTCATCAAGGGGCCAAAAAAGGGCAGCATAGAAGGAAGGATTCATCTAGAAATATTTGAGTTTTTAGATGTGTGAGTTAACTGGAGAAAGTCCTTGTGTAATCTGGGAGAACATAGGTGTTTACATTCAGAGCAGAAATCAGATTTAAACAAAGTCCATCATCACTAACATTAGTTCACCAGTCGAACCTGAAACTGACAAAAAGAAATCAGCAAAAGCAAAAATCATCAAAATGCATGAAATTTTGACTAATACTGATATTTTACAACAATTGTTATCAGATCACAACACACTCTGAATATTTTAGTTTGATTTGATTGAAAAAAAAAACCATGACCTTCATCTAAACATAAGTAATGAGACAAATTAAGCAGAGAGTTATTAGACCGATGAGATTTATGAGGACATCCAAGGCAGCAGGTGTTACTGTTTCTGGCGCTGGCTGTGATATCTCAGCTTTATGAATAAATTCACACAATTATTTTGTTCCTAAAAGTTGCTTGACTTTTAGGAACTTGTAATTAACTGTTGATCCTGTTTAAAACCTGCTAACATCAAGAATCCATGAGTGTTTAACAGTTGAAATTATTTATTCTAGCAGAAAATAAAAAAGCAAAAATTAGAATAAGCAGCCCACCAAGCTATCAATAGGATTTAATTCGGAGCAAACAGGGGTTTGTAATATCAGATTTTTATAGTGAGATGTTTCCTAATCAATCTTCTAATAAATAAATTGACTTGAATGTTTAATAAACTGCACCTGAAGTGTCATCCATTGTTTACGCATACTGAATTAAATGTATTTAAAAACGTTCATATACCATAAGATGCTGGTTATCTGTGTTTATTTTTATTCCTTTAGTACTGTGCACCCAGCTAGCCTTCTGTTTTTTGTACGTTCGAGGCACTGACCTCCTCTAATGAGGGTCCAGTGGGTCGGTCTCTCCAATACTGGAGCCCGTCCAGCACATAGATCCAAGAGGGGACAGAAAACCTTGGTGAGCCCTGAAATCATGTTCCTTCTTAGTTCTCCTTCTTTCAACCCTCCCCTTTAAGCAGCTTCCATGGTGCATCGTTACACTCGGGTGTCACAGTCGTATTAAAATGTTCAGGGAGATAAATGATGGAAAGCATGTAAAAATCGATCTGTAAATAAGGGTTTGAGTCACTTATAGGCAGCTCCTAGTTATGGTTCACCAGTGAGAGCACCAGTTACACTATGATACTGGATGTCCATCTGGGTTAATGGTTTTATATAACGTGACATTGAACGTCTGAGAGGACTTCGTCTGGTTTCAGTTCTTCTTGTTTGTGTTGCCATTTTCCTCCAAATTATGCGATTCCTCCTTATTTTGTGTGTACCAACTCTGATCAATCCTGATGCTTGAACTCCAGCTGTAGATGAGGAGGGGCAGAGCCCGGCCAGCCTACATAGGACACTCATTCAGTCTCCTTTACTTAGGATTCATTCCTACAGTCTTTTCACGGTCAGAGCCGTAAACTAAAAGCCTCATTTCAGAACTCCATGTGAATTTTCAGTAAAACCGAACGAAAGTCCGGCTGTTCCTGATTTCGACCTGTTTGTGATCGAAGCCTGATGATGCCAACTGAGCCACATCATCTTCAGAAAAGCGTAGGGGCGCCTCCCGTCTATGACGGCACCTTTAGATCCCTCCCAAAGAAAAACAAACTGGATCGACAACAAGCAGCAGGCCTGGAGGAGTCCAACCAGAACCAGAACTGGCTTCATGCTGAGCGGAAGAGACATGTTGCAACAAAACACAGATGATAAAACTGTTTGTTCTTTACTGATAATCATCAAACCTTTTATAAATAGAGAAAACCTGTGTTGAAGAACCAAGTTTAGTCCAAGTTCTAATTTTGCACAGCGTCATGTTGTTCGGCTCTCAGCCGATCATCTGCTGGGTTTGGAAATATTCAACCAGTTTGTTTTCTGTCTGTATATTTTTCAGAGGGAGACATTTCTAGAAACATCACCACTGATTTTAAAATTGCCTCATTCATTTGGTCACATAGAAATCCAGTCTTTCATAAAAACACATTTTGTGGCCTTTTTACTGTCATTGGTTTCATTTGAACTTGTTATCAGATCAAATATCTGCCTAATAGGCGCGTCTGGGTTCTGATTTTATGATTTAGAATCAATTCTTTTCCTGTTTTTAGCCGTTGCCTACATTATATGACTGTAGTTATGCAGCATATCGATTTTAACAATATTCAACAAGTAATGGTGTTAAATGGGGGCTGTAAAATATATATATTTTAAAATCATTCTTTGGTTATGAAGCAGTCTGTAGGATTTCATATGAAATTGGTTCAGATTTGAAAAATTGATTTTGTTTTGTTTTTATAAACGGATCCTTACTAACAGGCAGCAGTTTGTATGAAACTCTGACAGTTTGATGGTGTCTCTGTTTGGTGATGACAGCTTTATTACTGAATGCTGAGCTTCAGTATAAACTCTATAGCGTCAAGTTTCTTCTCTTCCTCCATCGAATCACCTTAGAGTTACCAGCTGGGGGGGGGTGATGCTGCAGCTATGGACCAACTGAACACTGTCTCTGATGATGTTTTTATATATATATAAAAAAACAAAAATAAACCCTAATTGTGCTGAAAAGGTATGACAGAAGAATTCTGGGGGTTTAAAAACGTGACTTTTCCATCCTGGTGTTTTCAGTGAAACTGGTCTGCAGCCCAAACCTGCTGCCTAATAAAGAAACAACAGAAGCACTGAGAGCCTCTTCCTCAGGTTTAACCAAGCAGAGACTTTGATCTGTTCATTGTTTTTATTACACATTACAAAATGGGAGGAGCCTCAGTGCATGCCAGGAAACACAAGGATAACATGCTACAGGGAAGCAGCTCTGGTGCACAGTGAGGACAGGCAGCAGCTGTTGGTGTGGCCTCGCAGTCAGAGGGGGACGTTTTCTGCAACACACAGGTGCTAAATTCCATCTTGTTTTTACTTTTCATCTGCAGACTCGATCTCTGCTGGGAGTGTTTGAGGAAGACACCGCAGCCATCTCCAACTACTGCACTCAGCTCTACCAGGCCATGCACAGGATTTATGATGCACAGGTGCAAACTCACAGAACTGACACCTCTTAGGTTTTTATCCGAGGAGGCTCATCACAGTTTTTATTTTTCAGAATGAGCTGAGTGCAGCGACACATCTGACCTCCCGGCTGCTGAAAGAATACGACAAACAGGTAGAGAATGAGAACAAGCGGTTAGCTCGTTCTGTCTGCAAGCAGCGTTTATCCTTGGTACGGCATTTTTAAAGTGTAGTTATTAGGTATCTGTTAAACATGTAATATATGGAACAGAAAATGCAAACAGGAGTTACCTTCTACAGACAGAATATACCTTCTATTCTATTTTATTCTTTTTTATTCTACTTTCTAACATTAGACAAAATGTCAGTGATAAATCAGTCAGTCATCGAGTCAGTCTGAGGAACATCACTGTACGCATGGATTCTCTGTTCTCACATCAACTGAGTGTAAAATTACCTGTCAAACATCGTCCCACAGCCAGAGAACTGCTTGTTATTGCAGCCAAATGCTTCACATGTCTTTGAAAATAGGAATTCCTTTAAATGTTGTAATGTTACTGCTGTCCACTAGAGGGCTGTCCATTCTTAAACAGAACCTCAAGAGTGGAAACATGAATGGATCCAGAATCCATTCATGATTATTAATAGTTGAATGGATCCAGAATGAACTTTAAATGGTTCTGTTTGTGAATATATGAACTCCTTAAGTTAACACCTAAATATCGCAGCTTATCCTCTCTCTGTGTTTTTGCTGCTCTGTGCAGCGTTTTCCTCTAGGGGGCGACGATGAGGTGATGAGCTCCACCCTGCAGCAGTTTTCCAAGGTCATTGATGAGGTGAGGTGACTTATTTGGACCGACCTCCAGAGGACTAGTGGCTGGATTGAGTCTTGACCTCTTCTTGTCTCTGTCCAGCTAAGCTCCTGCCATGCCGTTCTGTCCACCCAGCTTGCTGATGCAATGATGTTTCCCATCACTCAGTTCAAGGAGCGAGACCTGAAAGGTAGGAAACTGTTTCAGAGATCGTATTTTCTTCTAATCGTATCGCAGATTTCTAAATTATTTCATAGAGATTCGGCATCCATGAGTTCAGGTTTAGTCTCATCTTTTGCACCAGTTTCAGGGAAATCTGAGGTTTATTATCCCTGAATGAGTTTTAAGCACCGCTATTATCAAGACAAAGCAAAACGATCATCAGTCTGTTGCTTTTTAGTGCAGCTGCACCACAGAATGAATCTACAGATCTGCTGCTGATGTTAAGTTTATGGTCGATAGAAGTGATATTTGTTTAACTTCCTGATGTTTTTAATGTTTTCACAGAGATCCTCACACTGAAAGAAGTCTTCCAGATAGCCAGTGATGGTAAGACAGTGAAGCTCTGGTCCATGAGTTCAGTTTGGTTTATTTATCTAGTGACAATTCTCAACACATGTCGCCTCATACAAGTTCATGACATAAATAACAAATGATCCAAGTCATCAGTGCAGTCAGATTCAGTTTATTAAAGGTTTGCTGTCTGAGGAAACCGAGCAGATTCCACCGAGTCATTGACTTTTATTACAGAGGAGATAAAACTTTGTTATTTATAACTGCATTATCTAATCATCTATTTAAGTGAAAACTTCTTTTGGGGACGAAAACAGTTTAAATAGAATCTGAAGGTAACTTAAAAGTGGTCGGATAGAACCGGTTGTCTTCACAGTCAATATGCTGCATTTCATCACATGGTCCAAAGTAAAAAGATGAAAATCTGTGGGTGTGTGCAAAGTTATGTAATTAATGCTGTTATGACGTCATGATATTTAATCCAATTACTTCCAGACTGCGATGGTTGTTCTGTGAACACAGAGCTAAGTGTTTTGTTATAGGATAAGAGATTAAAACGTGATTAAAGCTTAAATTGTCTAATACTTAACTGTGGAATAATTTCACAACTTCCACTAAAATATCAGAAGTTTTAAACAATTCATTCACCTTCAAGTCAAACATATATCAGTTAAAAACTCGACTAAACCATCGAAACTCAACTAAACTAATTAGCTACTACATGAACATCAGAAAAAGATCAATGAAAATAGTTGAAAACTATAATCAACAAAATAATCTGATTAAATCACAGCCGGACATGAAGTTTATGTTTGACAACAAAAGTTTATATTAAAGGTCAAATGAGCTTTTAAGTGATTTAGAACAGCTGGAATGTGTTCAAATCCAAGAAGTAAATCAAACTTTATATGGTGAATGTTCCACCTTCTTTTATTAGATAAAAATCAGACCGAAGGGAAAATGTTTTTCTATTCTCCTTTTGTCTGCAGATCATGACACGGCTATTAACAGATACAGCCGCCTGTCAAAGAGGAAGGACAACGACAAGGTAACAACATCCCAACCCAAAGCTCTTTAGATCTGAAGATTGTTGCTAACTTTACTCGGACTGAAACCGTTCATCACTTGGAACCCAGGCTTTGCTCGGCTTCATTAACCTTTACTGACACTAAAGGGAACTTTGCAGTTAGTCTTGGTTTGATTGTCTTTTTGTTTTGTTTTTGCAGATTTGTATGTTTTAAAGCGTTTCATAAACGTATCAATAAAAATGACTTGAGCTGTCTGATATTAAGGAAGCAGTCCTCCTCCTCCTCCTCCAGAGGGAAGTCCTGCCTAAAAACTAAGTGTGGTTTTATTTTTGCCTTAGGTGAGAGCGGAGGTGGTGGAGGACGTCTACACCTCGCGGAAGAAGCAGCACCAGACTATGATGCACTACTTCTGTGCCCTGAACACCCTGCAGTACAAGAAAAAGACGGCTCTGCTGGAGCCGCTGCTGGGTTACATGCAGGCTCAGGTTTGGGAACATTTGGACTCATTTAATGGATTGATTTCACTCCTCGTGACGTAGATCATATTGACTCCAGTCCCAAACTGTTACTGATATGAGAGGACAGAAAAAAACATCCTTAAAAATTCTGGGACATTTTTATCTTTTAAAATGTTTTTACAATTATTTAAATCTAAATGTATTTATTTGTTAAATCTGCAACATGCTGGAAGCAGACATGCTAATAGTTGGCAGAGGGATGGAGAAAGCTTCATTAGGTAACAACCCTCATGGAGCAAAGTTTGAACTTACCTCTAAGAGCAGCCAGAACCAGAACCACCTGTTGAAAGGTTCTGCTCGTCTCTCCCAGCACTGATTGATGGATTAGACTAAAAAAAGAAAACTATATCCTAACCTTCATAATGTAAATAATAGATTTAATCCTGCATGTTATGCATAATGTTGAAGGTGCTCCTGATACAAGCTTTAGTTGATCCATAAGATCAATTAATTTTAGATTCATTAATCAATACTTTCCATCCCTAGAATGAATGAATGATGTAAAACAACTTATGCACCCAAAAATATCTAAAGCATCACAACTGATGCACTTTTACGCGGTTCTTCCGTAAGACCTTCTATGAAAAATGTATAAGATATAATTGAACATTTAATAGGTTATATATATTTGTTGTAACATATTAAAGTGTTGTTTGTCTCTTAATATTTGATTTGGGGCTCAATGAAAACTCCTTTTTTAACAGCAGAGTTGGACACATGTCCTTTCCACATGAAGTACTTCGATCCTCGGAGCTTAAGGTTTCTTAGATCATCTCCATCTGTGTTAAAGAGGAGAGAAAATGTTTGGCATTAAATTCTCTGTGTGGAACAATAAGAAAGAACATCCTTCTAACAGAGGATTTATCCTTTGATTAAAACCAGAGTTCAGTTGCTTTTTATTCAAAAATAATTGTTGTTGTTGTTGTTCAGATCAGCTTCTTTAAGTTGGGTTCAGAAAACCTCACCCAGCAGTGGGAAGACTTCCTGGGAACCATCGGAACCAGCGTCCAGAAGTAAGAGCCTGAAACTGTCTTCAGTTCTGTGCCGAGCCGGCGGTTGGAGATAAACACTCCATCATTTCTGCAGCGTACGGCGGGAGATGGAGGAGGAGGTGGGGCAGATGCAGGAGACCATCCAGCAGATGGAAAGGTCATGTGATGCTCTGTACGCACCATGTGACCCTGACCCCGTCCATTCGCCCGTTTGTCGCAGCCTAACCAGGAAGCAAGGCTACCTGTACATCCGCAAGTAAGACTCAAGTTAATCAATGTGAGCACGGTTCATTAAAGTTTCCAGGCACATGGAAAGTTTTTAAAGCATCAAGTCTGTGCAGCGGGAGGAGTGTGTTCATGCAGGTTTAAGCAAATGAAAGGAAATAGATACCAAAGCTATGTAGAAATATATGGATAAATGATAAATGAAGTCGGATTATTGAGCATAAAAACATCTGCTCCTCATAACAAACTGTTTCTATAAATGAGCACAAAGCTGTGGTTTTACCCAGTTCTGAACATTTTACTGGACTTTTTACTTAAACGTGTCTCCTCTATGCGTCTGGCAGTAAAACCGGCCTTGTGTCGTCATCCTGGGAGCGTCAGTACTTCTTCACTCAGGGAGGAAACCTGATGCAGCAGGGTCGAGGCGAGGTGGCGGGCGGCCTGGTCACCGACCTCGACAACTGCTCCGTCATGGCCGTCGACTCTGACGACCGTCGATTCTGCTTCCAGGTCACCTCCTTCGACGGAAAGAAGTGTGTTTTCTGCATCACTTTGCCTCTGCTGCTCTCTGCGTTTCTTAGCTATTTCAGTTCAGTTTCTTTGCTTCTCCTTTCCTCAGGGTTGTGACGCTGCAGGCTGAGAGCAGGAAGGATTGTGAAGAGGTAAAAGGTTTTCCTGCGATCTAACCCACTCTCTGCTTGCTGAGGATTTTTGACTCCATATCTCTGCCTCTTCCTCCCACAGTGGATCGCAACCATCAACAACATCTCAAGGAGGATCTACCTGAGTGAAAATGCAGAGGTGTGTGTCTGTTTCCACAGTTGGTTCATATTTGGAGCAAAGCATTGGATAAAACACCGACATGCAACAGGCCGTGTAAACGGAAGTATAAATGGTACCTTCGACTCTTTATGGAGTGAATTTTATTACATTATTTGTTGCAACCAAAGAATAAATGGAAATTTGAAAAACAAATGCAATCCAGATATGAAACTTGAAAAACAGATTTAAAGCATTTTAATTGGTCAACTTGTTTGTTTTGGGCTAGAAGTGAAAAGAAAATTATCTGTCAAACACTGATTGGAAAGAATGCACTTCATAAAACATAAAATTAAAATATGTAAAGGAAATTAAAAAACAGAAAAATAGAGTCCTAGAAAATAGCAAAGTTGCTCTTTTTTATTTCTGTTTTTTTATTAAGAAGTTTTATAAAGTTTCATTTCTGGTTTGCACTTTTTTTTCTGTTTATAAAAGTGCTCTTTCCTTGAAACAATAATGGAACAAAATTCTCTCCATACATGTTCGGGGTTCCTTCAGAGGACGCAGCGGTTGCGAACGTAGAACGATATAAAGCAGGTCGAGCTCTGATGATGCTGCTGTGTTTCTGGTAGGAGCTGGCAGCCAGAGTGAACCAAACAGCCCTGGAAGCCGTGACCCCGTCACCTTCCTTCCAACAGAGACACGAGAGCATGAGACCGAGCAGGTAGGAGGCGTTTAATGTCACCATAATCTGCTAAATGTTTATAAAAGCTAGAAAATTCTGGGTTTTTACTATTTTATTTGATTTTAAAATGATTTTCCCCTTTCATGCTTATTATATCCAGTTGTAATCATGCAGTAATTGCTGACGATTAAACCTAAGCTTTTCTGTGGTGCAGTTGAAGAGAACCATGAGACTTTCTCCCCTAAAGTCCCTTGAATCAGCTGGTTTTCTGCTCCACCTGTGTAAAAGAAAAACCTGTACAAACTTTAGAATTTGTTTTTCAAATTTTGTTTTTTTAAGTATTTCTTTTAAGATTTTATGTTGTTGTAAATGTTCTTTTAACTTAAAAAAGCCACTTTTGATACATAATTGCTTCATAAATGATACATCCTTTGTTATATTTTTCAGCCATTTACATTGAAAATAAATATTTCTATTGTTAGAACTACTGGAGGATCCCCTCGACACGAACCTGCTTCAGAGTCTGATCTTGTTTTTTTTCTCCAGTAAGGGTCGAACCGGCCGAACCAGCAGCATCAGCTCCGTTGGTTCTGAGCCATCGCCGGCCCTCTCTGTCCTCTCATTGGATGCTCTGGTTGCTCCGGATACGCCCATCCAGTTTGACATCATCTCCCCCGTCACAGAGGAGAACTCGGGTCAGAGCAAGACGGCGGCACAGCCCGGCAGGTGCCTGGAAAATAAAACTCCTGTCCTGTCTGTACTGATTAACACCCTGATAATGAACTTTACTGGGTTCTTAGGATAAAACTGATGCTTTATGAAAATGTTGGGTTTATCTGAAATAGATTTAAGTTAAACTTTCAATTTAGTGAAATCAATTTTCACACAATAAAATTTTAAACTGAATGAATACAGAGTCAGTGCAGGCAGCTCAAGGTAGTTTGATAATTACCTCATAAACCTTCCCATAGTTTTAGACTCTGAGAGACCAGATCACCTTTTATGTCCAAGGATTAGTAGAGGGTGTAATTAACGGTAGTGAAATAGTTTAATGACAGCAGTCAACATATAAACTGTGTCCAGAATTTATTACTTAATGTGTTTAAATAGGAAAGCCTGAACCCTCTGATGTTCTATGGGAGGATTTTTAGCTTTGATTTGAAAAAGAAAGTGTTTAATCCTGAGCTTTAGCTGAGATTTGGGTTTTTTGATCTTAGATTAACACGACTTTCTGTGTTTCTGCAGAAGGAGTAATCCGTTTGGAGAGTCTGGAGATAATTCACCCGACGCTGAAGGTACATTCCTACACTCTTCTCTGGTTTGAACAAGACACTAACAACCATCTTTAAAGCAGAATGTCTGTGGTCGGGGTTGTTCTTTCCTTAAAAGACCTAAATTAGACAATTATTCAAGCTAAATTCTAACTGAACATTCAACCATTAAGTTTAGATCCTGTCTAAATGTTGGTGATTTTACCAGGTTCGTGTTTCTTAAAAAAAAAAAAAAGATTTAAACGAATTTGTTCCAACTTTAAAACGTTTTTCCTGTGAAGCTTTAAGGCTGGTTTATGATCGATGGATCTGTTTTTCTACATCGGTAGGAAAGACAACTGCTTCTAACGAAGCCTCTTCATTTCAACCAGGAAAGGTTATTTCTTGCCAAGCGTTGTTGTTCATTTACCTGATTCTGATTGCGGTTGGATGCTGAGATGAGTGTTGGAGCGGGGGGGTAAAGCAGCGTGTCATGCTAACTAATTTATCTCTACAGAATTTATATCCTCGTCTGTCGGATTCCTTACTGAGTCGCTCAACATAAACAACTAAAGTTACAGATTAAAGTGAAATTAAAGTTTCTATCAAAAAACAGGTAGGAAACGATGCAGGTATCAGTTAAAACTTAATGAAACGAACTTAAGCGTTAAATAAAAAGATTTGCTCTCCCTGAGGAAGGTGAGCTAGAAATGCAGGGGGAACAAACATACTGGGGAATTGTGGAGTGAATTTTGTTCCTTTATTAATGCAAGTAAAGAACATGTTTTGTAAATAAATATATTAATAAAAAATGAAATGAAGAAATGAAACTTTGATAAATGTTTTAATCAAAGAAAGTTTCAGAGTAAATTTTCTGTTGTGATTTAACTTATTTTTGTTTTTTCAAATATGTTTTAGATTGATTTTTTTTTATTGTTTTCTAAATTAATTTTAAGATTGTTTTATATTTTGAAGTCATGCATGGAAAGTTCAGTTTAGGTTTTTTAGAAGAACTTTCTCCTCTCAGCCGCACACAGTGATAATCCCACCGCTGACGCACACAAAGATGGCTGCCCGCAAACACCTGCTGATTCTTCGCTGGTCGTTAGACTGATCAATAAAATTAGAAATCACTATTCATGTTGAATTTTAGAACTGGATCTAATCAATCTCACTGCCCAACGCTTCTCGTCCGCCATGTTTATCCCTGAGGCTCTGTCCATGTAGCTACAAATTTTCTAAGGTGTTTGATGCAGAAAATCCAGCTGTGCTGAACCTGTGGATACATCGGAAATAAATCAGTCTGGTTTCAGGCTATGTTGACATTTTTACACATCATCACCATCAATCGTTTTAAGGGATCAAAATAAAACAATCATAAAATGTAAACTCAGGTCTGAGTGTGATTTTATGTTTGCAACAGAAATGATTCAGATGTGAAAAGCGGCTGTTTATACTTTACTCATGGTTTTGTGATCCAGATTCGATCCTCCACCAGCTGTTTATCGTCCGGTTCCTCGGGTCGATGGAGGTGAAGACAGCCGAGTCTGCAGACGTCATCTCTGAGACCATGAGGCAGATCCTGGCCGCCAGAGCCATCCACAACATCTTCAGGATGACCGAGTCTCACCTGCTGGTCACCTGCGACTGCCTCAAGTAATAATGAGGGGGGCGTAGCTAAGTGTTGCTTGTGGAACTCTCCTTCTGCTGTGGAAAAGGCTGGGAAACCATGGCTAACTGCTAATGCTGCTAACGCTACAGCCAAACACGTGCAGACACACAAATTCTTACAAAACAAAGGGCTCTGAATAATCTCTGTTAGATCTTTTCTTTTTTTATCCTAATAATTAAATAAATTGAAATGAATTTAATGTCAGTTTTTGAAGGAATATAATTATAATTCCAGGTTATGACCCTTTATAAACAAAACAACAGATGTTTGTCTGATTTTTATCCAGCTGTTTTTTTATCCTAACCTACAGTTAAATGTTTTGTTTTCCAGACTTATTGATCCTCAGACGCAGGTCACTCGACTCAGGGTGAGAAGGTCCCACTTTCTCTGTTTACAATCTGAACTAGTTTGAGTTTCACGTCACATCTTTGCTGACGGTGTCCTCTGATTGGCTGCAGTTCCCGCTGCCCAGCGTGGTCCAGTGTTCGTCCCATCAGGACAACAAGCGGCTGTTCGGTTTCGTTCTGCAGGCGTCCGGTGGGCGAGGCGACACTCGAGTCGTCTGCTACATCTTTGAGTCCAACAACGACGGGGAGAAGGTTGAGCGTCCGTTTGTCCTGCAGTCTTATTACAGCCTCTGGTGTCTCTGATCCACACGTCTTGTGTGTTTTAGATCTGCGACAGCATCGGTCTGGCCAAGCAGATAGCTTTCCACTCAGAGATGGTGAGTCTGAATCAGAGTCCATTACGGCTCCGTCACTTGTCAAACGGGAGGCTCAGGTCTGTTTCCCTTTTGTTGTTGTTCAGGACCGTAAAGCGGTGGAGAAGAAGAAGGAACAAGACAAGGCCAAAGAGAAACAGCAGGAGGAGCTAAACAAGCAAAAGCAGATTGAACAGGTTGGAAAGAATAAAATACCTAAAGAAGGAATGCTCAAGTTAAAAGATTAGAAAATATACTTTTATTTTACAATCAGTTATTATTTGAAGTTCCAGTTTTGGTCAATCATCAATACTTTTCATGGTAAAACAAAGTGTTCAAAGACATGTGAACAAAGGTAGACATGTGAAAAATGGTTGGGAACATCAACATTTTCATCTAATCGCACCTTTTGTTGTGTTTATTTCATCACTGTCTCATTATTATCATGAAACCGAGTTTGTCAATGAGCTTTTTTTTTATTCTTCTGACTGAACTACAGGATTTAGAAGAACAGAGTCGCTTGATCGCCGCCTCCAGTCGCCCTGCCAACCCACCCGCCGCAGATGGACAGTTTCTGGTGCTCAGCAGCAGCCAATCAGAGGAGAGCGACGTAGGGGAAGAGGGGAAGAAGCGGGGTGAGTCAGAAGCCTAATGACTCCGTGGGTGCGTGCTTTTTGGCTGCCAGGTGATTTCCGGCTGGTGTTCTAAGACAGCGGCTCATGAATCGGAACAACTCACCTGCTGTGATTCGCTGGGACTGAAAAGACGACATGTTTCCTCTGCTGGACTAAAAATGGAAGGCACCTGTACGTAGGAGGAGGCAGAGAAACAGGAAACGGTTTTTATTCTGTGCAAAAACACAAAGCTTTTCTACTGGCTCCACATGCAGATTATACTCAAGTTTCTGTTTTTTAAATGTTTATTTTTTAAGACAACTAGATCTGAAGGATCAGAAAGAGACGCAGAAACAAAGTCCCAGCTGGAGGATCAGGTTGTGCTAAAGCCACTTGAACAAGGAGAAACTGTTTCTGCAGCGGATGATGACGCCGTCTGCCGGGAAAACAACTTTTTCTGTTCTTATAATGAGAGTAAAAGCACAGACTTTTATTTTGAAAAGGCCTTTCTATTGACAACCATCCTGCTGTCTGTCCTAAAGATAAGTTTGGTATTTCTGTGTCTCAGGAAGGACGGATGATTTACCTTTTCTTTCTCTTTTACTCAAATACAAACACGCAGATAAATGTGTTGGAACGTCTGGTAACGATGTGTTAAAGCTATGAGCTAAGATAGCTGTCAATACAAATGTGGTCCAAAAAAAGCTGTGTCTCATTTAGCTGGCTGCGTCCTTGGAAGGACGCATTTTAAGGCCGGTTACGTCATAACGCGGCGCGGAGGCTGTCCCAATTCAGAGAACGCTTAAAATGCAGCCTTCGAATGCGTCCTCATTTTAGCTAAATTTTGAG
>JAUZNJ010027750.1:0-10065 GCA_034780135.1 Jordanella pulchra | reverse complement strand
TTTAATCTATAGCTGTTTCGCCAAGAAGGTTTACTGAAAACTTTACGTTTTTTTAAACCTGAATTAAGGAAAATTCAGTTTTATGTTTCATGAAGAGATTTTACTCAGCCTCTCTTTCTGTTACCGTAGTAACATTCTCCCTAGAGCTAACCTGGTCAGGAGCTGGTTTTCCTCAATAAACTCAAGAGCATATTCTGTTTGCACTCTCCTTAAAGCCAATCACATTGTTTTTATTTCCTGATTTAAACTGCAGAGTTCTGTCGTAGTTTGTGCGAGCAATAAAAAGAAAATCAGTCAGCAGGTCGGAGACATTGGGTGCTAAAACCACAAACATAGCATGTCCTTAAGACGAGCATCCAGTTAAAGAATGAATGACATTCATTCACAGGGAATTAATTATTTATAGGTGGAGGGTTCTCATAGCGTAGAGATGTCCCTTTTAATCAATGAGTTACCTTTCTGAGCAATACCATTTCACCTCGCAATCCATCACATACGTCCAGACCTTATCTATTCTTACATTCCCAGCACTACAACAGAGATTTAACAGAACTTAATATCGGTAAGAGAACATTGATGTATGATAACAGCATTATAGAAAACAACTGCTCAGTCAGACAGACACTTAGTAGTTACTGTGTGATGGAAGACAGGATCAAAATGAACATTTTTATGTGTCATCATCACCTGCTGACAGGTGTGCTTTTCTCGCGCTAGATTTCACCTAAATATACTTCCATTCAAGCAATAAACTAGTTGTCCCCCTATCATGGTTGTTTTGATATGTATTTGTTTGATATGTATTTGTTTGGCTAAATATGTATTTCTGATCTCTGACATACATTTTTTCATCGTCCAAACGAACATTTTTAACAAAATGGGCATTCTTTATATTAGGAATAAACATTCTGGATTTCTAAAAATGAATTTCAGATCCCCATAGTCGTACTGTTACATAGTTTGTATAATTTTGACGAGGAGGAAATGTATTTCATATATCATAAAGACATATTCGGTAAAGCTGATAAATGTCAAAATGGCCACTTAAAATATTTAAACATTTCTAGGTATATCAAACTTCATTGTTACAGGTGTAATTTTGTTTTTTGACATTCTTAGATTAATTTTTTTTTGCAGAAATGTAATTTAGGTAATCTGTTCATAGAGTTCCGGCCGAAGAATCTTATTTTAGTGATTTACAAACTGAACAACAGGAAGGAGAGTGCTTTTTATAAATTTCAAAATGGCATCCCATAACAGACTACATTTAAATTTACACATTATCTTGGGCAGCATCTTCTCCTACTCCATCTCCGTGTCGCTGTAGCTCTGTTACTCTTTCTTTTAAACACATTCACCAATATTCTTATTCTAATTTTACATTAAAGAATCTAGTTCCAGTGGTAGAAATAGGCACTTCATCTTAGCTATCGACATGGTGACTCGTCGAATCTGGGCTCCACTGATGATGGCTGTTCATACAATAGTTGTTACACACATGTTTGAATCTTTGTGAATCTACTTTGAGTCGATCAAACGAACTCACAGCAGCTGTTGTTAAACCCGGAAACTCTTAGTTTCCAACCTTAGGCTAGATCAATTCAGAGGTGAGGATTCGAGATACGTATAAGGCCCAAAGAGAGGAATCTAAACTTCCTCCCAGGTACCAGAGCCTGTACTCCACCACATCACACTCCACCCAAAATATAGTGTATCCCACTGCTTCTACTGTCTAGTTTATTGCACTTAATCACACAAATAATATTTCTGTTTTTTTCTCTTAACTGAGGTGAAAATATAACTTCTTTTCACCAAGGGGGTGGCAACCTTTGTGTTTCACTTGTTGAGAAGCATTTGAGCCATCAAATCCCTATACCCCTGATGCTCCTCATTTTAAGGTCTACCAGCTTTAATATCTCTTCTGTTGTCACTTTAAAGCTGGAGCTGAATTGGCAGAAATACCAATGAATCTTTGAATCTCTTAAGCTTTTCTGATTCTTTAATTTTAGGGTAGGGTTTATGATGTATTTACTGTTACTTATCAGTCTACTACCAGATAAGAGCCAACTATTTATCCAGCTTTTAGGACAAGGTACCAGCTATGTTTCCTTCTGTTGTTCTGAAAAGATCCATAAACAACAGAGAAAGAACACAAAATCATAACGATTTTTATTCTTGCCTCCGTTCTCCTGTTAAAAGCAGGAAGGAGCTCAGACCTCGGTTTTATCTATGTGTGACCATAAATGATAAAAAAGCAGTTTAAATGATCTAATATCATTGGCATTTTTTATTGTTATTATTATCTTTGTGACATCCATCTCCATGGATCAGGACTCAGCTATTTAATTGGCAGCCCTCAAGCTGTGTCCAGCCCTCCGGGAATTTTACACTGGCCCTCGGAGTGCTCTGTAATTATTATGGGGTGGATAGTCTCATATATCACATGACTGTAAATGATTGTGCGTTATCCTGTGCATAAAACAGGTAGATTATAGCTGTTTTACCAGACATGATTTTTCAATCGAGAATGCTTTTGTGAGGATCTGCTTGGACTAATTCCCCTGGAGGGCCAGATGACCCGTGAGATTTTGTTCACCAAAATTGCTGCATTCTTTGAGGAGACAAACTTGGGTTTGGCTCGCATCAAACATGCTGATGACAGATGTCGCACCTTCGATGGTCGGCAGGGATCAGGGGTTCACCGGGAGGATGGCGACCGTGGCTCTGCAGATGAGATCACTACATTGCCTCATTCACAAAAGCCTCCTGTGTGTTAAACTCTGGGGTGAGTTAAAAAAGACCATGGATTCTGTTATGGTAATTTTAAACTTTATCCGTTGCACCTTCAGTTTACAGCACCGCGTTTACCACAAGCTGTTAGCTGACATGTCTGCTGAATACAAAATTTGCTCATTCACAGTCACATTAGATGGCTTGACAAGAGAAATGCACTGGAACATTTTTTGTAAACTGAGAGAGGAGATTCTGGTGTTTTCCAGTCTTCAAATCTGAAAAAAAGCTGCCAAGCTTCTGTCACTGATGGAAAATGATGAGTTTAATGCCGCTGCTTTTGAGTGACGTTTTCCATCATTTGCAGGGCAGAGATAAAACAGTTTCAAAACTCGTGGAGAAACTTCATGCTTTTCAAAGAAAGCTCTCACTCTTCTCTGGTGATCTTTGTCCGGGCAAGATGCTCCACTTCCCCACATTAAGAAAATCTGCCCTGCAAATTACCGAGCTGATGTGAGGCTTTATTGACTCATTAAGAAAACAACTTTGCCACCAGGTTTGATGAGTTAAGTATCTCCACCGAAGTGAGGAGATTTGTGAAAGAACCATTCTGTGTGAATGTTGAGGCAAACTTTACAGTGAAAGGAAAGGAACCAGTACCATCATTGGATGAGGGTTTTTTTTACAACTGGAACTCATTGACATTCAGTCATCAGAGGACTTGCCAGAGTCAAGCAAGGAATGATTACTGATTTTAGAATAGTGATGCAGTTCATGGGAAATTCATCTCATACTTAAAGTTTTTCTTGATATGGTGCGCCTCAACTGAACTCCTTATTGTGATGTCTGATGCAATTTAAATCTAGGCAATTGAGAAAAAAAAGCCCCAACACCTTAGTTACATTCTGGCTTTGCTTCTTATGTCCACGCCGAACTGTGCTTGTTGGAATGCGTTTAGACACTTAGGGTTAAGGGTGGGAGAGGTGGTCGGCACAGCTCTGCTCCCCCCCAGTTTTAAATACACAGTAGTCCAACAGGCAACAACACTACCTCCGAGCAAGAGGGGGGATGACATGGGGTCTTTCACACCTCTGTTCTGTTCAATCTGCCTGGGTATTGTGGCTGAGCCCTGGGGTGGGTCATGGGTTTGCTGGGGTTTCTGGCTCTACGTAGGATACCGAACCTTTGGTTTGCATCCTGTGGTTTCAGTATCTTGTTCATGTGCTGTGATGGGGGGTGCAGGTTCCTGGTAATGGAGTGTGTCTTGGACGTTTGGGGGTTTAGCCCCGTCCTTATGGGGGAGTGGGCTGGCTGGCGTGGCTGTACGGCAGATGGGATACAACCATCGTGCCCGGATTCATCTCAGCATGTGGAGGGGCTCTGTCTTGCTGCCTGCCCTAACCAGCTGTCACTTGTGCCTGCAGTCGGATAGGGGGGGGTGCAGGAGGGTGTCTGGCGACTGGTGTGTTTGAGGCTGGTCCTTGGCTCTCCGCCCCTTTGATGTCGCTTGTGCCCAGACCCCTTTTGTTCCCTGCCCTGTTTCTTAGGGGATTAGCCCCTAGACTCGTCGCCCAACCCACCCGCCCTAAACACCCTAGGCCAAAGTGTAATTGGGGTCTGTCGCCTCCCCTCTCTTATACTTCCAGCCAGTGACAGGTGCCTGTGCCCGCTGTAGGTTCTCTGTGTGTGGGATTGGGTACTTCAGGGGGCGGTGTCTCCTTCCTGGTGGCCTCCTGGCCCTGTGGGGTACCCACTCTGGGGGGGTGCACCCCTGGTCCGCCTTGGGCGTGACCAGCTGCTGGTGGAGCCCATGGGCTTGCTGCCGAGGTCCCGCGGCACTATGGCCTCTAGGGTGGGGCCCCTCAGGGACTGGACCCCATTGGGGTTTCTGCCCCTCAGGGGCCGGGCTCTGTGTGCTCTCATTTGCCCCTCACTGGTGGGTGTGGCCCTCCCTGCGTCTGTCCTCCTCCTGTCCTAGGACCTGGGGTGCCTTTGGATATGGGGGGCTTGCGTCGCCTCTTGTCTATCCTGGGCCCTGTAGGGCCAGTCTGGATCCGCCCACACCTTCTGTTGAGCACATTTTTGTTCTGAAGAAGCTTTTTAAATGCTTTAGACACGAGCCTGCCCATGCATACACACCATGGGAATTTGATGCCAGGTGTTCATGGATACACACGAATTCTAAATACTAAGCTGCAGCTATAGATTTACACCAGCCTGAATAATATTGTATAATCACCAGAGATTTTGGTCTCTGCACACGGATATCTAAGGTATACCCACTGCTCTTAATGTCTTGTATGATATTTTATTTCGTTGTCTGTTGTCTTTTTGCTGTTATTTTCTCTCTTTTCTTTCTCTGTTTCATACAGCTATAGAAGCAGACTCCCAGGAGTAAATGTATATCTTCTGTATTGTTAACTTTTGTAGCTGTTTTGTTCTATTTCTTTTTACTTATTTTTTTTTTCCACACTCTTTTTGTAGGTCTCCATGTCCTTCTTTCTTTTTCGTCCCCTCTTTCTTTCTTTCTCACCTACCTTTCCGTCTCTGTTGTATACGATTTTAATTCCATTTAATCGCATTCACATTTATGTTTGTTTAATTTTTTTTGCCCAAGCAGTTTAGCACTTGTTATTAAGATTTTCTGAAGAGTGGATATTTTTCCAGAAAATTCACTGAGGAATATTTCAGAGACAAACATTAAAAGTTGTTCCAAACATGGCGCAAATGCAGTTCAGCTAATAAATCAGACTACAACATATGTGCAGATGTTTCTGTGACCTTAGTGAGAAACAGCTTGAAGTTCAGGGGAGAAGGGAAGGATTTTCCTCTCAGCTCACAGTCACTCTACAAACGGAAGGTAAATATTGTAGTTGTTCCAATGGTGAGGCTTGAGGATAAATAACATCTTTGCAATTTGACCCTTTGTTTGGTTCTTTTTTTAAAGGGAGCAGTTAGAAATGTTTGAATCTGTTGATATTGCTTCAGGTAATAGAAAATTATCTCCTTCCATTCCTTTAAGGAAGGTCTTAAGCATTGTACAAAATGAAGATTTTTTCAGTTGTTATCAGATGCTTCTCTACCTTCCAAACAATCATTTTCTCTAAAGTCTCTCTTTAACCACTGACAGATTTGTTCTCCTGTTGAATCTTTCAACAAGAACCCTACATGTGTGCATCTGTTTGAACAGGTGCAGATCTTTGTGCAAAAGATGTTCATCATCTGTGGGTCACATCTGATCATATTCATTTTATGTTGGAAATTATATTGGAAATATTTGAACATTTTGTGATGTTACAGCTACGTTAATGGGATAGGCCGGCATAAACTTGGGTGTAACTGTGAAGTGGAAGAAAATCTACAGGGATGAATAACTTTTTGTGTCCATCTCGATGGATTAAACAGAATTCAGTTGTCTTAGATCATCTTCTTTAAAGCCCTTCAGACATCCCCTCCAGCTTCTCTGCCTCGCTCTGTAAAAATTGAATATAAATAGGTCAGTTTTCCTCAAAATAAATGTATTTTCCTTTGATTTGAGTCAGTAAGTAAGACAATTCACCAATGGAATAAAATGGTTTACGTTTGAAATCAGTAAAAAACATTTATTAATACAAGTGCATAATACTAATTATCTTCTTTAAGGGTAAAAATATTCATTCTAATGGTGGATCTTATTTACCTGTTCAAATGAAGCGCAAATACACTTATTTTATGACATTTGACCCATTTTAAGACCATTTTTCTGTAGTGTGTTCCCTAATAAACCTTTACAGACCTGCTGAGTTTGTACTAAAAACATGTATAAAAAAATTACTTTACTTAGCAAAGGTTTTGCTTTCTTTGGTAAATAGATGCATTGGATTTTATTCGAGGGCACTGGAGTACAGGGGAAAAAATACAGAAGCTCACCGAGCATTTTGATTTGTATTAGAAAGAAAAAATGTAAAACATGTGGGGTTTTAATCCTTTCTGAATTAAGCACTGCTTTTTGATATCACTGAAATTTGTACTTCCAAGGGTGTGAATAGTTTTGTAATTCCCTGTAAATCAGCTTTAAGTGTAAATGCAGTAAAGGTTGCGATGCTTTCTTTCTGCACCTTTTAAATCCCTTAGGATTCATCCAAGATGTTCTAAACAAATCTGATTCACTTGAAGAGAATGAAATGATTTCGTTATATGGGTGGGTACTTTCCAAGAAAGACAGCATATTATGGGCGGGGGAAGATCTGAAAAAGGAAATGAAATAAGGAGATATCTTTTGGCTGAGAGGATGACTTAATCTACCTATTATGAAGCTAAGCCTCCTTTTTTAATCCATTTGTGAGGCTTTGTTTCTTTTTCCCTTTTCTTTGTTCACGTGAAAGAAAAGATTACATGAATGAGGATTAGTGGGTTGTTTGTCATTAGTATTGATTCTATAGACACAGATATGATGTCTGTTTGAATTGTACACTGACAACAGCTCCAGTCAATAAAGGTTCACAGAGGCAGAACACAGGTCGATATCAGGTATGCTGTTAGCACAAAAGTAGCCTGGGAACAATAGAACAGGTGGTTTCACTGAGGCAGGATTATCATTACGTTTGACAGTAAGATTTGTTTATCTAATACTCAATAAAAAATTACTGCCTGTACAACAACTCTTGGCCAAGAACAAGTCTGTTAAAATCATCATGTACAGGATCAGGCCGATTGTGATTTCAGTTCTCCCGTCTTGTTGTGAATAGATTGAAAAACAGCTTGTCTCCATCTCCTTCCCAGATGAGGAGACGGGGTTACAGGTGCATCAGGTAACTCGCCCTCCAGGCTTCAACGCCAACCGGCGCCGCAGCAGAGCCGTGCTCTATCAGCTGTCAGGACACCTTCAGAAACAAGACAAGAGCAAGCTCAAGATCAACAATGTGAGTTTCCCCTGAACTTCAGCTATCCTGTTGTAAAAGACAGAGCAGACTACTCTGCTCTAAAGGTGGAAACACATCAGAACAGTTAGTTTGCACCGTAAAAAGCACTGTGTGGAAAACAGAGGTTGGAGATGTGGAGCTTTCAAGTCATCTCTCTGTCGTGTACTTGTTCTGCTCAGCCATTTGACCAGGTGTGTCCGATAATGGGGCTCGCCTGGTTCAGTGGCTGGTCGCACCTCTGGTGGAAAACTAAACACACACTGGGACTAATTGTTCTACCAGCTTCACAAACAATGAGCAATCATTTCTGTTGGATCCTCTTAGAACCTTCAGTCCTCCCTTCTGTACAACATGCACTGCAGAAACGGATCTGAAAATAAGTAAAAGTGGTTTAAAAAAGGCGCGTTTAGTTTGAGACAGCACATAGATATGATGTTCTGCCACTGGAATTTGTATTTTTACTCTTAAAATAACATTATAAGATATTATTCACTTGAAATAAGATAATTCACTTGCTCTTTCTTATGTCAAATGTAATTCATCTTGTTCCTTTGGCAAGTTGTCTTACTTACATCTGCAGAGGTGGGTAATAACTAGTTACATTTATCTGAGCAACATTTAGAAAAAATGTACTTTTAGGAGCCTAGATAGTATATAGGTAGGTCAATTTTTCTTAAGATAAGCGCATTTCCCTTAATTTTAGTATTTAGGCAAACAATTCTTTCAATGGAATGAGATGGTTTACATAAGAAAAAAGAAAACAACTCAGTTATTTTAACTGATTAATATCTAATTATTTTATTTTAAGTGCAAGAATACTCACTACTTTGGCAGATAATCTCATTCACCTGCTGGAATTACAGGCAAATATTTTATTTTTAATACATTTTCCTGATGATTAGATCAGTTTTTGCAGTGTGTTAAGTATGGCTTCTCCTACTTAATTAACATTTCGGGCTATTTTCCCACTCAGTAACCTGAGCTATTCAGAGATCAGGTTGATTTACAGTAAACAGTCGATATTGTCACTGGAAGTTCTTTACTCTGACCTAACGTACAAACCCTGTAAATATTGGTTCCATAATGTTTATGTTAAAAAATGGATTTGGAAAAATGTTTCTTCTGTATTTTATTTATTCTTTAAGATCCTAAAACCTTCACATAATGTCTGTCTGACTGCATCATTTCTCAGCATTAAATCCGATGTTATGTTCCAACAGCTACTCAGTATTCGAGGAGCCTTTTTTACCAAATACATTTTGTTTAAATTTTGTTTTTGTTTTTTTTCAATTCCTTCTTTTTATGTTCACTATATGGTGAAGTAGTGCTACTCTAGCTAGTGCTGTTCCTCTGCTCAAAGGAAAATACACTTTTGTAAAAAAAATTGACTGACTTATATTTCATTTTTTGCATTGTTGCTTTATTGCTATGCGATCCATTAGTGTTTGAACAAATGCCACAGAATTTCAATCAGAGGTTTGTTCTTATTTGGCTTTAACCAACATTTTTGTCGTTTTTTCTGCTCTGTTTGAGATCATTATTCCACTTCATTTCCCAGTCTCAGCAAAGCTTTAGTTTAACATTGATACTTGTCTCCAGAATGTTCTGCCACACATGAAGTATTTTTGTTGTCATGTTTTGTCACATATTGACGAGACATCACTGCTTTGTTCAGTTGTGTTTGAAAGACATATGTAACGTTTCCACGGCTAATCGGCGCTGCTGTTTTAAGAGAGAAAATGCTTTCTGTTAGCAAACCGTTCAGCATAATTGGTCACTCTCTCTCTTAGTGTCCAGTCATTAACTGGCTAACTAAATTGTGGAGTCTTATCTGGGCTCCTGCAGCTTTCAGCAGTTTATCAGAGTATTGCAGGGTCTGACCTTGCGGTGAATTCACTCTTGGGAACATTGCAGCTGTACTGAAAGCGATGCTCCTATGAATGATGCTTTTTTTCCCTTTAGACTGAAAACCTTAGAAAGCAACAGACCACTCTAAATTTGCCCCATGTTTGCTTTTCCCACTACAGTATTATAAATGGGACAGAATGTGAATCCTTTTTGCAGACTGTTGTTAAGCTACCTCTGTTGATAAGGCCACCCCCCCATCACCCCCAATACTTGAGATTGAGTGAAATAGGTCCTGAAAGGTTTTTCAGGGATCATTTAAAGCAAATTCAAAACCTCTAAGGTGAGTTTTTTATGTTTATCGGTTGGTAACATGCTGCAGAGGCCTTCTGACTAATAGTTTGAGGGAAGACCAAACACAATGGTATCCACCAAGGTGGACATTTATTCCGTCTGTATAAGAAGTAGTAATTACTGTATTCTAATAAAAGAAATGAATTGAAATGCTTTCATTTTTTTTTTTTTTTTTTGAGCTTTTTACGGCACTAGTGGCTTGTTTTTCTGACAGTAGGCTGACAGGAAAGGGGGT
>JAUZNJ010027749.1:0-16572 GCA_034780135.1 Jordanella pulchra | reverse complement strand
GTCTAAGTCTAAGTCTGTTTATGGTCCTCCCTCTGAGGTAGCTCTATAGAATAAAGCCAAGGTCCAGTTATGGCCAGGTTAAAGGAATAACAAGCCATTAAACAGCTGTTGAGCAGAAGACATTGCCAACCAAATCAAATACCGATGACCTGTATGGTTTTTTTCTGTTATGTTGTCTAATATAATGTCAGGCAGGGCATTTGGTTTAACCTTTGTAGTGACAGAGAGACTAGGATTTGATCCATGTCCCTCAAATAGTACCTCCTAGCTCCTGTTTCTTGCTTCTATCACAGACTGTTGTGCTGAATCCAGTAGTGTAATAAAAGTGATGTATTGTTGTAAACTCTTAAAGATGGGCTGTACCTATATGTCCTGCTACGCAGAGGATTGTGGGCAACCATATAGCTCCTAGTGGAGGCTAGGACTGTCAACAGGTCCCTATGCTAACAGAATTCATGCAAGGAAGCATCGTGCTTACTAGTCCTAACTCCTTCCCTATTCAGATAGACCGTATCATGGCAGATGCACATCTGCTGTGGCTTAAGCAACCCTGTCAATTTTAGGTATATCGATTGAGCCTTGCAGTTGAAATCCTCGCATGAATGGGCAAGATATCTAACCCAGATGGTACCACTTAGTAGAACACGGCTTAAGAAACCATGGACCAGGTTCCTCATGTTCCGTCCAGAAAAACCTGCAACTTCTAAAGCCATTTCTTCTCCAACATGTCTGAAACAAATGGTTGAATCTTTCAACTTTTTATATCATTCAGCTGGGATAGAGAAGAGATGCATCTTTTGCAGGACAGTTTCTCTTAAGGGAATAGAGTTGGGCACCCTTACCATAGCCCAACTATAGGTACATCTACAAAGGATGGGATTTGGTCACTTATTTTCATTCAGAAAGTCTTATTATATAAATCAACTGTAGCAAAGAGATCATTAAATTCAAAAAACAGTGTTTTAAAAAGAGAATATTACATAGGATCAATAAAAGACAGACACTCAAAGAAGCATTGTGCGTGATTAAAGGTTAATTATAGATTTTTTTCCTTCCTTGCCTGATGAGTAAAATGAGATGTCCTCTATGTACCACAGTTGCCTCTATAAACTCCATTAGTCAGCTGATGAGAGTAATTTAGGTCTTATTGTCTGGACAGTGTGACCCGCTGCACGGTCTTGGTCATCTAGAGTGCCTTTGTTAGCTGGGTCTCCACCACCATTGACACATTAGATAGAGAAGATAAATTACAAAGGACCAGCCAGAAGGGCATCAACGCTAATCATAAACTCCACACAAAAGTAAAAAAAATGTATCTTTCTCTAGTTTGACAAAAAAAGGCCAAACTAGAGTCTGAACAGCAAAAATATAGGGAGGAATAAATACTGGGGCAGGTTTCAACATTGAAGTGAACTTAGATCTGCCCTGCCAATGAAAAGGGACCCACAGCTGGTCATTCTTTTGTTTCACAGAAATCTTAAATAACTTTTCTACCTCAGAAGGCATTACGTCTCTAAACCAAAGAGCTGTGCGGTGGCTGATGTTTTTCCTCTTCTTCCACTCGACAAGATTGTCATTTCAATTTGTTGCCAGAGGGGGCAAATGTCGGCAAAAACTCAGAAACTTGAGTTATGCTCCTTCAAAAAAGTTCAACTTATTTTAGTTCACTCATTTTTAGATCAGATTCTAAGTTCATTTTTTATATTTTACATTATCAGTTTGTTAGACTTCATCTCAGTTTTAACAGTGGTGAGTAACTTAGAATTTGAATATTGGTCTGTGTTTGAAACTGAACAACTTCATTCAAATCAGATTCTGGAGGAAATGGTATATAACTGTTAAAAAATATATATAATATGAGACTACATTGGTTAGAATTTATTATCGTGGGAGATTTAGTTACTATGAATAAATTGTACAGAAGTAAAAAATTATAAATGGAAGGTAATCGGACTGTAATTAAGTTTAATTAATTCAAAGTAAAATGTATTGAAGTATGTTTAAGAACAATAATTTTAAATAGATTGGGATAACTCAGATTGTGTTGAAATATACCACCGTGGAGGAAACAGGATTATTGTTTCTTCTAAGACGAAGCTAAGATCTCTGCGGACCCCACACATCCTGGTCAGAGGCCGCTCAACTTTTCCCCTCAGGGAAGCACGGCTGCAGAGCGTTCAGTGTTTAAAACGAGCTGACAGTTTCTTTCCTCAGGCTGTGTCTCTGTTTAACACAATGAACACCTCATAGCCAGTCAGCAACTCTGCCTGAAACAATTAGAGGCTTTTACACAATTACAACCCGCCTTTCCTCTTTTATTAGAAAAAAAGAGCAGAAATGCATAATTACATACTGCTATTATCCTTGTTTTATCCTTTCTTTCTCTTTTAAGTGTTCATCCATGTTCTGTTTGAACTGTTATTCACAACATGATAAAAAAAAAATTCCTTGATGGTGGACACACTCTTATTTTGTTATCACAAATAATATTAAACAACTGTTGCTTCCTTTGGTGGTAAAAACCAGATATGAGGCCTGGGGAGCATTTTCTTCTCCACATGGGGTCAGACTACAAAGTTATTTTCACATAATAAATCAAATCATTTTAAGACTAAATGTTACATTACCTCATGGTGCCTTATCTGATTTCAAAATCAGTTTGGTGATCTGAAAAATCTCAGTGTGACAAAAACCCCTATGTTTTCCTGGCACTCTATTCATCTGAAATATTGTCAGGGGTTTTTCACATTAATTGGCCTGTATCGATTCAATCTTGCGGAATGAGTGTGATGTACAATGTAGGGATAAATATCTGTAGCTGGTCATAAAGTGGGCTGTGAGATGTGTGTAAAACTTGCTGACTCACTAACTTGTTTAAAGTTGTCTCCGTTTGCAGGCCTCTCAGCCCAGGAACAAGAAAGCCTGTGCAGAGCTCAGGCTGCGAGACCCGGGGGTGCGGGGTACCATCAGAGAAATGAACTCAGGTCTACTCAGGCTTTCATCTCTGCCTCAGTCTCCTTGTGTTTTTTTTTTTTCCTCCTCTAGTCAAAGCTTCCCACTCACTCTGTCACATCTTTTTTCCCTGTTTTCTGTCTTTTTGAACTTGATCCCTCCTGTACAGTATGTATTCTCCATCCGTGTCCCTTCCTGACTCGTTCTGTCTGTCACTCCACGTCCCTCTGTCTTACTTTCAAACCTCTGCTCTTCCATATTGCCTGCTTTTTAATTCTGCTGTGTCTGACCATTGGCACAGAAAAGGTACTCCACATCAGAGCAGACTCGGGGTGGATCGAGCCCCATGGTGCATGTTAAAGCAGGCACTCCCCACCCCCCCATCCCAATAGAGCAAAAATGATTTTTTTGCTTCCTTGCCTCTCTGTTTGTCTCTTCTAATGCTTTCCTGCCACAACATCCAGCAGCTGCCCCTCTCCTCTCAGCTACCTATCCCAGCACAAGAAGGGCTTTTTATTTTTATCTATGAATTATTTCTATCTTGCAGACTAAATGTGAGTTTAGACCAGTTCACTTAAATGAATAATTAGGCTGTGAGAAGCGTCGCTACTTTCACCAACCCAATTAAGAGCTCATCCTTGAAAGGCTACACTGCGTGTATCTAAAAATTACATTTGGGACACTAAAAAAAGCCCCCTCAAGTCCCTTAATCTACCTCCTTCAACTGCTAATTTATGAAAATGTTCAGTAACTGCGGGAAACTTATTTGCATTTTTCTGTCTCTGCGACGCCTCGGGTCATCCTAAATATGGCCATAAGAAAGGTTGGAAAAGGCTGCAAAATAGTGCAGGTGTGCAGAAGAGCTTGGTTGCCCTGAGCTGGAGACATTATGAGGAGAGTTATTTGATCATTTATTACTAAGTTTAATTAAAAGGAGGCCCTAAGCCTTTTTGACAACAGCTGTGCTAAACAAACTCCCACCCAGGTGATCTAATGTGGAGTTAGCTTTCTGCAGACCTGAAGTAAGTCAAAAATCAGTGTATGTTTTTTGTAATTGAAAAACTGCCATTCATGTCAATGTTTGTTGGGATATTCTATTCTTACTTATGAAAGTGCTCCTTCAAAGTCTTCATATCTGTTTTTATTTTTCTGTCATATCACAATAACAAAATTTTAAACATTTTGTTGGGATTTTACGACAAACAAACGCACTGGGGATATCCGCCAAGCACCTATGATGTCAACCAGCCTCATGTGGTGTCGGGTCGTTCATGACTGCGTTCAAATGAACATTTGATTGAACAAACTGAATAAAATCACTGTTGATTAGTTACTTTCTCAGTTTGCTTCAAATAACAGCAAGCAGATTAGGAGAAAACCGTATCCTCTGAATTACAAACTGCCATTTCTGGATGAACGCCACATTTAGATGACAAAAACCTGGCCAAGACTTCAGAGAAACATGTCTTCTACCCCAAGGATCAACAGGGGCAAAAAAGCCTTTTATTCCCAAAACAAAAGATAAGGAAGGACCCACTGAGATTATTGAGCATGCAGGGATTGCACTAAAAAACAGGTTTGCTGCTCTGCAGATGGACCATGAAGAGAACGGCCCTTTCCCAGACAACAGAATAAGGTATGACAACATTCAGCTCTCTCCAAAACAGCCTCATAACAAACCAGCTGCTAAACTGAGAAGTTGATAGTAACTGATGATGCTGTGAGTGACATTACACACTTCTGCAGCAAAATACACACAGCGACAGAGGATGTTGGCTGTGCAATGCTTTCAGAAATCTCAAAGAGGATCACAAAGATCACAGAACTACATCCAACTTTGAAGAACTTAGTCATTCACATCGGAGCACTGAATGATGCTGCTAAGAGAAAGTCAGAAATATTAAAGAACGGTGTGATCACTCTGCTCAACACTTCAGAACAGACACATTTTAAAGTTTTCATCAGTGGCCCTGTCACACCACATTCATCTGGAGATGAAGTCTTCAGCAGCGTTTCCTATCTGAATACATGGATCAAACAAACCTGCTCTGCCAGATCGATTAGGTTCATTGATAACTTTAATATCTTCTGGGAAAAGAGACACCTCTTCAAGAGAGATGGATTTCACCTGAATAGATCAGGAGCAAAACTTTTGGCTTCAAATATTTTCCACTACATAAATAAAATCCATGATGTGAATGAAAACCAGATAAGGAGTCTCCTTGATGTTAAACGTCACTTTGCTCAGGCCTTGAAACGAGAACAAGAATGGAATGAACGACTGACAAAGACAGCCAAAATGGTCGATGAGGTTATGAGCAAATATAGGCCACAAAAGTCATTGCTTTAGAGCACAATATCCAATCCTAAAACATCAACAGGAGCATCTCCCCTCCAACTGGACCCCAACAAGCCCTCCACAGAAAAATCTCTTGTCTCCAGCCCAACACTACAGCTGAACCTCTCCATTCAACATGAAAATTCCAACCCACTGCCCACAAAACTCCTCCTCGCCTGCTCTTCTCAGTCAAGAATTACCTGAAAGTGCTAAATCCCCCCTACCGTCAGCTCTGTCTCCTCCACATGCAAAGAAAGATAGCAGTGTTGGCAATCAGGACATTAAAATCACTTTCTTGTGAAATGCTTTGGGTCCCAGTGGTAACTTTATCTTTACTTTAACTTTAACTGATTCTCTCCAAGAAAAGTTGGGGCCTCAAAAGGAAGCTGGATATAAATCTCAGTCTTAATACATGACAGAAAGAACAGAAAAAAAAGGATAAACAGCTGTAAACCATCCCACTTGAAACCTATACCATGTTGAGCTCAACCAGCTACAGAGACGATATCAACTAAGATATTTAAACTGACCTTAATGAACATAAGATCGCTGTTGTGCATGTTTTTAATGTTCAATTGCTTTTACTCTACTTTTATTTTTCTTCTATTCTATTGTTTATTTCATGTAAAGCACTTTGAATTGTCCATGTACTGAATTGTGCTATACAAATAAACTTGCCTTGCCTAACATTGCCATCTGTTACTCCAAGCTAGAAGCTAAATCTAACAGTTGAAGTTAACCAAGCTAACGACTAACACTGAAGTGCAGCAAAGCAGTAATTTGCCAAGTATTACTTACCAAAAATGGCATTGGTTCACCCTCTCTGGTGCTGTGCAAATCAGTCAGTGATTCGTACAGAACTGTGATAGCAATGGTTCACTCACCCACCGCGAATCAGATTTGTTAACACTGTTAATCAGGAGTGATTTTTGATTCCCTCACTTGCAGTAGTGGAGCTAGAAAGTTTTTATCGGTCTGGCCGATAGAGCACTGATGGACGCCAAAGTCAGTTTATTGTCAGTCTACGCTGATCACAGCTCCAACAGAAGAATGAAGGAATCTAAGTCAATCTGATAAGGCTCGATGCTTTCTGGTCTGAAACAGATTGGACCAATCACAGTGCGGGACGTGGGCTCACAATACAGCAGCACTTTGGAACTTGGGAGAGCTAAGATTTATTATATTTAATGATATAAAAAATGCACTATTAGATTATTCAATTTGCTATTCAAAGGAGAATTGTCTGATTTTCGCCCTTTCAGCCATGTTGGACCTTTTCTTTCTAGACTGGCCTAATCAAAGCCCAAACCTAAATCTAAATTTGTGAGAAGACTTTAAAACTGAATAAAAAAGGCTTTCAGTTGTTACTACATCGAAGGTGTTTAGGGACTAAATACAAATATACAGCACACAAAGAGGCAATAAAAACTTGAATGATGATTTCCAAGACAAAACTCATAATGTTTACAAGCTGTCAGAGAAAATAGATTTAGCCTTTTATCTGCCAAATGAAACTCATTTGATTTTTATTTCTTTTGTCAATGAAAAGCTTTCACAACCAACTAAAGACTTGGATACAAATCCTATTTCTGCTGCTTCCTTGTTCTGTTGATTCATTTGTTTTGCTTGTGAAGTCTGTGGCACTCATGACACTAATTTCCAGTTTAATTGGAAAATAAATAAAGCAAAAAAGTGTTACAAAAGTAGTTTGTGGTGCTTTAACATTGGGTGTGCTGGTAGAAATACCGATTTAAAGGAATCAGAGAACATGACCAGTTTACAATCCAGGTTTCCTCGACTTCTGATCATTTTTATCTACATCCTTCTCACATTATTATCATATTTCCTTACCATTCCAAAGCTCCTCTGAGAGCCTCAGCGCCACATGCATACTAATTAAAAGAGAAAAAGTAACAGCAGAACAATACTGTCTGGGAACAACTTAATCTGTCTTCCTTGAATCAAAGAGATCAGTATGTTGGAGATCAAACAGTTTAGGACATTTTTGATGTTTTTATAATGAGGCCCTTCTCCGACATTATGCTGCTTGTATTGCTGTTTTTTTTCCATCTCTTTTGTTTAAGAATAGACTTAAATGAAATAGCGGCTGAAGGATGCAGCAGTGCTAAAAAACCCTGGCTGCCATGGTGATGATCAGAGAGCTGACAGGGAGAGCCAAATGGCAGCTCTTATGATCCCACTGCCCATCAGCACCAAACAGAACCACCTCACTGGGCTGCAGCGAGCTTCACCTTTGTACCCATCTGTTTTATTTTGTTTTGTCAGAATAAGGCTCTTGTGTTGGAAAATATCCATGGATACTCGAAACTAAAAGTAAAATGAATGTCTGGTGTGTGTGGTAGCTATTTGGCCCAATCACTTCATCCATGAAGAGTGGCCATTTGTGTCATGAGGGGCATTTTACACACACTGTGGACTCAAAAAGGTGCAGCTTATTCATCTCCCTGCTGATACTAACTGTGTATGGGGCCACCAGAATAAAGTGGGAAGGGTCATGCATCCAAAATATCAGATCTAACTTCTTACTTAAGTAATATTTCTCATCAGATGTTCCGGAGGTCCGCATTAGGTCTTTGGAGGCCATTACAGTCATGAAGTTCACAGATTATCTCACTAGTCTCTGATCAGTTTGTTTGTTATTTATACTATAAGTGACTTTTCAAACTATGCGTGTGAATTCATTCAAATACATTAATAAAAATAAGTGTTTTGCCTTGCAAGATTGCTTACATGAGACCGTTCCAAAGGTCGCCCTCGAGGGCACTGTGTTGGTGACCACCGCACTATATGAATGCAACATGTTCCTCACATTTCACTGGGACAGGGTCCTGCTACAGGACGAGGAAATGTCCTTTGTTATAAAACATGATAGGGACCAAATCAGACATCATGAGAAGTCACAGGTGTTATTAGAAAAAATAGTCCTTATTTTAACCCTGAAAGTCAAATTTTACAAAAAATAATCATTGAGCTCTTAAAAGAGGAAAAGAAAAATTATTTAATTCTGATCAGACCATTACAATTCTAGTACTGCACCAGGTGGCTGCATGTTGGAGTAGCTCTGCTAACTTGACACTGATATTCTTTTTTTAGAGAACTATCGTTCCTCCATTTTTGAATCAGAGTTTCATTTTTTGATGTTTTTCGCCTCCGTTGTTGAGTGTCATGAAACTGGAGGGATTTTACTGATAATTTTGTCCTTTTTGGAAACTTCTTTTTATGTGTAACCACAGCAACCATTGCAAGTTGATTTTTTTCATACCCAGGACCTGCTAATTAAAATCTCTAAAGCTGAAATAAAACATCAACTTCTTCTGCAATTACCTGTTGACTTTAAAAGGAAGCACCAGGGTTTGAGAGCAGGAGCAAGGCGAAGAGAGAGGAAAAAGGAATTCAAACCATCTCTTCCATCAGTCATCATGAGCAACATTAGATCCTTACAAAACAAGTTGGAAGAACTCCAAGCCCCTAGCAAGGACTGAGCCATACAATACATCAAAGATGTGTGGTCAGGGATGAATCGATGAAGGTTCTCAGTCATCCAGGTCATGGTCAAGCTAGGAAAGTTCAGTTTAGGCAACTGGACGTCCAGTTGCCTAAACTGAACTTTCCTAGCTTGGTCAGGGATGAAGTAGATCACAGGCTTCAAGCAGAAGGATGATCAGACAGGTGGAAACCAATCACAAAGAGTTACGTGATTCACTACAGCATTTTATTTTATTTTTAAGTATTTTTGAATTGAATTATACAAAATAGGTATAACCAAAAATAACAAAGAAAAGTTAAGTTTGTTAAACAATTTTTTTTTTTTTTTACATGGCATTGTGTTTGAACATCTGCATTTTGTCTTAGCTGAATAAAACGAAAACATTCAAGAATCACGTTGATGTACTGATATGGAAAATTTCAAACCTAAATTTGAATTCAATTTAATTTCAGTTTTACTGAAATAACATCTTTGTTCAATTGACATTTGAGGACAAAATGCAATTACAAAAACGCTTTGACAGGAACTCTACTGTTTTCTCAGATGTCGCAATTTCAAAGTATTTTTTTTTTCTAATAATTTTTTTTATATTTTAATTTTTCCCCAAAATTTGGATATTTTGAAAATGATTTGTTTTCTCCATTTTTTACAGGTCTTATATTTCTGTTTTTTTGTTTTTTTTTTACAGTTTTATGAATTCCTTTTTTTTCTAAATTTTTATTTACAAAACCTGTCTTTCAAGTTCAGCAATAACGGAACTAAGTTTCCCCCATATTCTACCAGACATACTGTTTAGTCTTTAGCAGCTACAGACTTTTGCAAAGCTTGAATATGCATTGTCTGCTTCGTTCTTTGGTGCAGAAATGTATAAATGTAAAGTCTGTTTATTGTTTAACAAAAACCAAAAGCATCAGGACACTGACAGAAATCTTTGTAAATGATAAAGAATTAATTTATTCCCATTTTATAAATCACGACTGTGAGTAAAGGAGTAGCTGGGAGGCAGAGCCGTGATAAGTTGCTGTATGTTTCCACTGAATTCAGTCTCTGTCACAGTGTTTCTGCCTGTGTCTCTCACTAAGGATGACCTTCTTTATAGGCCATAAGCAGATGAAAAAGTGGGCTTCCCACGTGTGGCCATCAATATGTAGAATCATAAGCTCTGACTGCCAGCCACATAGAAAACTTTGGTGGGCAATCAGACAATCAATGAGCCAGAGTATTGGCTGACCTTTCTTTTTCTTCACCCGCCATCGTTTTTCAGGTCTTTAATAGAAACTGCGTCATGGAAGATTAAACCTCGAGATATTTGGGGCCTTCATTCCAAGTCGCTACAAAAGATGTGTGTTGAAAACGAAAATGTCCATCTGAGTCGTGCAAATCGTTTGTGGATCATCATCAGTGGTGTCTTCATTTAGAAGCTCCTCATCACAATCGAAGCGATGAAATGGAAACCTCACTTCTGCAGCTCCTCCTGTAGAAGGTTTAGTGTTTCTACAAAATATTAATTTATATCCCCGCTATCATTTGACCAGTGGAAATGTTTTGATCCAAAGTGCTTTTCTTTCTCTTTTATTTTTTAAAGACTCACACAAATGCACTAATGGCTTATGAACATTTAAAGGGATAGAAGTTGTCCTACAGCACATCACTAAACAACCCTGTCTTTGTTTCAGCCTGTATTCATCTGCTTCTTTCAATAGAGAAATTCAAGAGGAAGCTCCAGAAAACTCGTAGCTTAAATTCAGACTCTACATTAACAGAAGACCTCATCTCTCTGATTTGATTTGCCTTTCTGCAGCAGCAGCTGATATGCACAGGAAGGTTTGGTTCCACAGAGCATATGCATGATGTAAAAGATGTCCCGCTGGCAGGAGGAAGTTGGCCCACCTTGGATAATAGCAGCAGATTGATTCACTGCACTTGGTCAGCTCCTGAACCATCTGCTGGTACCATGGGAGTCGGGTGTGCAGACCCCTCCTCTCCCGCTGGACATTTCCCAACCCTGGCCTTCTCTGGCAGCCTTTCAGGTTCCTGCTACATATGCTGTCATCTCTGTACTGAAGCCCAGAAGCATACTCCAGCTCGTGTATTTTTGTCTAAAAGCCATCGGTTTGGGTTGAATGAGGAATGTCTGTGGAAACTAAGGTTATAATGTGAGGGTGATGATTTACTAACAAATGCTGTGAGAGGAAGAGACTGTGATGCATGTCAGCCTTTTGATAACCTTAATTCTAAGCTGTCAGAGCTTTCTGCTTGTCTTTTACTATAGTAACACTAAGAGGTTTTTGAGATTTCTGTCACGTTGAGACTTACTGTAGGTATCAGACTTACCTCTACTTTCCCAATAATTTAGTTTTTTCTTGACAATTTTCTCTCAATATCAAACCCATTTAGAAAAACAACATAAAATCAAATGTACCCCTGCTAGAAGCTCCACATCATTTCAGCTCTTTGAGCCACCAACACATACTGCACCATTCTAATGGAGGATGTTTTGTCCCATTATTCTTGCAAGCAAAGAACATGTTTAGTAGATGGAAATATGTAAAAAATAATTAAATTCTCAATTAAAAACCAAGTCAAAAATGTTTAGAGTCACTATGCTGTTTTCTTATATTTTATTTTTCTTTTTTTTATCTGATCATAATTTCTTTTTCAGATTGTATTTCAGAAATCGTATTCTTGATCAATTGCGTTTTACCTTCTCTTCCTTTCTGTGGGAAGGATTTCTTCCTGACTGAGGAGAGAAGAAGCCTTTTTTTTTGGTCCTCGTAAACATTAACAACTTTCTTAATTGGTAATGTGTGAGTGTTTGTATTAGGCTTGAATTAAAGAGGATGCCATCTGTAAAACTCAATCTGAAAAACCGACATAAAACAAAATATAGAATATTTAATATTTTCATCAAGTGTGAATTTTTTTTTAAATTTATTTTACTTTTATTTATTTATTTTCAATGTGGGAAAATAAAATCAGAGAAAACAATAAAGTTGCTCTTAAAACCTTTTTTGATTAAGACATTTTTGACAGTTTTATCTTTTGGCAAATTTTTTAAACTCCATTAAAAAAATATATTTGTTTGCAATAATAAAAGAACAAGATTCACTTTATACCTCTGGACTCTTCCTACTTCCGTTTGTTGCTCATGATAAAGGTAAAAGTACGCTTTCAACCCTTTTATTTAAATAAAAGTATAAAAGTGCAGGTTCTACATTGTACATATGTATAAAACTAAAAGAACATTTTTATCTTAAATGATACTAAACACATTTTAAAACCAATCCTAAACTACAGTTCTAGGTAGATACCTTCACATATTCCTACAGCAGCCACACAAAGCTTAATGCTCCCACTGCATCTTGTCTCAATAAGTGTTGCTGTTTTCTGATTAACTGGCTCAAAAAATTCCTCTAGGAATTAAAATTTCAGCTCAATAAAGCTGCAGCTGTCAGTGCTCTGGGAATCCAACAACAGCTCCCTCCAGCCAGACACTCCGGCTGCCGTTCAAAGCAGCTGGAGGTAAATATAAACATTATTTAGGCGGAGAAAACTGCAAGCACCAGAGTTTAAAATCAAACTCATTTCACCGGTAGTTTGGATATTTTATGTAAGAACTTATGAACTGTTTTTCCACCTCACTCAGACTTTTCTTTGTACGCTGAAAAATACTCTTTAATTTTCATGTAAACCTGGTGAATTGTAACACCTTTTATTTTTGATGGTTTTATGGTGACAGCTCTGCAGGAGCAGATATCATGGCTTGGATGACGTGTCTGTTTACCTGCCAGCTTCAAAATCAGCTTCTCTGATTGTTTGATTTGTTTGTTTAGATTTTTCAACTCAAGCCTCTGACGCTTTGGACACACTGGATGTGCTTTAATGCTTGGAAGCTTAAATATGTGCTGCATTGTCGGGTAATGTATGGCATCCACTGTAGACTTGGCATGTAAACCAGCTCTACCTAAAACTCCAAACTCAGGTGCAGCGCAGACTCTTTTTAAAAGAACTTGTAGATGTTCTTTTTGGCATCATTTCTTCTCAGTCTTTTTAAGCCCAATTTATTTTTGATTAAAACAAACTCAGGACAAAAAGAGAAAATGTCCATAAGTCCACAACTGCTGTAAAAATTTTGTTGTGCTTCATTTTGCATAAAGAAAAAGCGAAAAGGGAGATCAAAGATTTTTTTCTAGTCCTGTTTACCAACTCTTTATGACCCTTTTAATATGAAAAAGTATTATTCTTTTCTTTTCTTAAGAAAGTTGTGGATGAAGTGAAAATGAAGCAAAACCGTTTTATAAAATAAAAAGTATGTGTAGAACATTTTTAAAAGCACAGATTATTTTTATTTAATACCACCTTAACATTACAATGCAATGCAATAACAGCTGTTTGTGCTTTTTTATGATCTAGTTTTTAAGACAAAATGCAAACAAAAATTGTCCCACAAGCTCATCCAGGTGGAGTTCTCCAATCAATGACTGGATGTAATCGGCTGGCTTTCCTTACATAGAAACTTATAACCGTCTGACAGGATGATCTGATTGAATTGTTTCTGTAAAAAGGTTTGAAATTAAACATGTGGTAAAGTGGTGCTTTATAAATAAACCTAATTAAACTGATAGACTAGACTTTAAAGGCTTATCACAGATTATAAATTAGATTTAGTTGAGAACTTTGACTAGGCCATTTCCGCATATGAATAGGCTTTAAGTATCTAAAATGTGCTTTAGCTCTTCTGCATGTTTAGTGTTTTTCTTCGCTGCAGGGAACCTCAGACCCAGCGTAAGATAATTTGCAGCCACAGACTGGTTTTCTTCTAGAACTGTCCACCATCTTTAGTAAAATATGTTAAAGTTTGCAAATTTTATTGACTGATGCTTTAAATTAAACACCTGAAACTTATATAGTGATTTTTGGACACTCTAAGATGCTTTACAAATAAAAACAAAAAATAGAGGAAATGGAAATGAACGGATTATTTGAGGAATTGGTTTTTATTTCTGGCCTTCATTAAGGTTAACAAGAAATCAGCAAAAAGCTTAAATAGATTTGAATAAAAAACGTGATGCTTTTGCAGGTCTTCCTTTCTTTAAATGACTCCTTCTTCAGTGTGAGACAGATATAATGTCCCTGTATGTTTCACCATCACTATGACAGAGGTAGACTGTGCCACAGGTTTTACAGATTTTAGACCAGGTTTAATCATTCCTCAGTAAAAAACTTTCAAGCAGCTAAGGGCCCCCTTAGCTCTAGCATTATGCTGATGGATGGCTGCACTTTAAACACAGTGACGTACAGACAGGTACTTGGCTAAGGCTGTAATAATGATGTAAGTGTGATGATTTTCTCACATCTGAGTCTTTATGCGGGTTTTCATTCAGGAAATAGCAACTCTGAGGAACCAGCATGTGGGCCAAATGAGGTCAGTTGGATTCCACTCAGTCGTTTCTCTTCAGTGATGTGAAGTCCAAAATGTGCCCCTTTTTTGCAAGAATGATGTGGTTAAAATGTCTTGGTAGCTTCTATGAAAGTAGCCACATTCTTAAGAGTAAAAGCTGTGGATTTTAGAAGAACAGCACAGTGTATCAGAGGGATCAGAGCTGTCAATCAGCCGTTAAACCCAAAGTGAGGCTTCAGTCTCGCCAACCACCTGGAGAACTGCTGCACAAACCCCAGAGTCGATTAGGACACGTTCGCTCCTCATTCTTACAACTCCGCCCACATCCTTAATCACCAACCAGAAAATCTTTAAGGGCTTATAGCCGCAATTACAGTAAAGCCAATCAATAATGGCAGGTTTTAGAAGAGACCTAATGACTTTTAAAGGCTGCTAAAAGTAGGTATAAATAATGCACAGACTTTGGTGTATAATTAAAGCGAACCGCCAGCTGCTGTTTAACCAAATATATGTAAAAAGTCAGACACAGATCCCTCTCCTCCTTTCTTTTCCGAACACGTAAAGACAGAAGAGGAAGAACCCCGTATTAAGGTCGACCTCTCTTATGCAGCTCGCTGGTCAATGAAAGGCAAGCTGTCACTGTGAATTATTGGCATCTGAGGGTCCGTGTTCCCATTTCAGACTCATTCTTCCATGGGTGTTGCACAAGGCTTGATGCTACGGTTCCAACTGGGCTCACGTCGGGCCTTTTTCACCTCGACCGGTCACAGCGGCCAACCATTCTCTGTGCAATGCATGCACACAGTTTCTGAATGTTGGAGAACACCATCACTGGAAATGCAGTGTATCACCTAATCATTTATTTACCCTCCTGCCACTATCCTTTTATCTAAAGTTAGAAGGAGGGGAAAATGGATTTGTTACGAGCCGCACACAGTGACTCATTGTTTCTCCCAACTTAATTCTCTCAGTTGGTTGTGCTCACAAAGCGTATCGCCTGTTCCATCAGAGGAAGAAAGGGATTTTCCCTTGTTCTTGCTCTTTTTGTTTGTTTCCATTGAAGCTAAGGGAGCTGTGAGGCATAAGATTGGACCGGCAGTAAACATAGCTTCAGACTACGATCCTAAACGTGTCACCCCGCTTTGTTTCAGGAATAACTTCCTCCAAATGAAAGCCTGTGGTGTAAAAATGAAACAGTCAAAATCAAGCTTGTTATATTTTTTTTGTTTTTGTGGATGGTTTAGAAGGTATTTAAACTAAACATGCAGCAATCAGGCATTAACAGGCTCATATTGATGTCTGTTGTATCTCTAAGGTCTAAAGTAAAGCAACTGTACTTTGACTTCCTTTATTTTTTCTTTCTACCTCAGATCATTACATCTAAAAGTCCGAAACTGTGGTGCAAGCTTGGAAAAGATAGTGGTTTCAGTCAAAAAGTAACTGAAGAAAAGGAACTAATCAGTCAATCATGGTAAATGTACAAAAGTTCCCAAACACAGACAGAAGAATAGGTGGAGGGGTTAAGAGGAATTAATAAAAAATGAAAAGTAAACACTTAGTTTGACATTGGAACAGGACATGGAGCAGGAGACAGGACACAAAAACACAAGGCATGGCTACATGGTGAGCTAAAACCAGACAGTTAAAATAATGTCGAAAGTGTGAAGAAAAGGCAGGGAGCAGAGAGAGGGACAATCATCTGTAACAAGAGAACAGCTGAGGTTGGATGAGGGCTAGAGGCTGAGGGAGGAGGAGTAATTAACATCCCTGAATCCAGAAACAAAGGGAAAAAAACTGAACAGAGATCAGGAGGATGCAATTCTAGATCAATTCAATTCTAATAGAAAATAATATATATGGGGTAAAAATACGAATCTAAGACAATCAACATGCTCTCTATCTTCTAAAGTCTGTTTCCCTAACCTTAAATTTCAAACCAACTGAATGTATTTTTTGATTAGCTTGTTAACAGAAAATAGTGAGAACTTAGAAAAGGCAATACATTTTGATGAATTTAATAAATTAATGTTTTTTTTCTCAGTATTTGATCTGCTAATCACCCATTAGAGTTTATCTGATTCTGTTCTATGAGCCACTGCTTGGTGCATTCGTTTCCATAATGTTCCACATTTTTTGGTGTTTATTCTGGTTATCTTTGTTTCATGTCTAAATTATATTAAATTATAGCTGCTGGTTAAGATCAAATATGTAAGAAACAAAATCACTTTTTTGCAATAGTGTAAATTATATTGATAGATTTACATTGTCTGTATAGTCTGATTGATTTATCTATCTATCTGTCTGCCTGTCTGTCTGTCTGTCTGTCTGTCTGTCTGTCTGTCTGTCTGTCTGTCTGTCTGTCTGTCTGTCTGT